>VUQH01085324.1:0-36805 GCA_015106775.1 Etroplus canarensis
GAGAGAGAGAGAGAGAGGGAGAGAGAGAGAGAGAGAGAGAGACCAAAACTCCTATTGAGATTAATAATGTTTCTCCAGTGTTCGTTGATTTTACGATCCCCTTTAGCTGATGCAGAACATCAGCTACTCTTCCTGGGGTTCTCAAGGAACATAAACACAAGCAGTTTGGTGCAAGCAGTTTGGGAATTGGGGTAAATTCTAGTGTCATCACTCAAGAAAAGAAACTGAATTGAGGTATATAGGCATGTACGCATGCAATTACATCGTACCGTTAATGGAAATTACAGTAGAAATGCTACAAAAACAGTAAAATGGCAAACAAACAGTTCACAGTATTATGCCATAATCTAAACAGCACAGTTGTAATTTGTTGTTGCAGATTACAGAAGGTACGCTGTAGAATAATATTTTAATGGTGCCAAAAAGTTACTTGGTATACAAACAACTTTGCTGCAATTTAACAAAAAATGCTTCATGTGAATTTAGGATTCATCCTGCGGGGACCACAAATGTCTGCACAAAACTTCTTTGAAGTCTGTCCAGTATCCAGAGGTATTTCAGAACTAAAAAGGTAGATTATGTCTTTCTTGCAAAGCTAAAACTCAGTAGTGTTTTGATCATTATTAGTGCTTAAAACTTCAAAGTAGAGAATGCAGGACATAGGAGACAAACATGCACTCTCACCTAAAAACAGATTACATAAATCAGAGGGATACAAAAAAACAGTAGTAATCCAGTAATTCTTAAAATGTGTCGTTTACTTATATTAAGCTCAAATATGTTTGTACTGCTTTAATCTCAAACTTTATAAAATAGTCTAGTCTTACAACAAGCTTTTGCGCTTGGGTAGTCAAAAAGAATTACTCCACAATGTCCTTGTAGCTTACTGAACCTCTACCTGAAATTCGAAAAAAATCATGAGCTTATTATGAGAAATGGCATGCATTTATGAGGAAGTTTCAGGTAATAGTTCCCCTTTTTTATCAGTCTCAGTGTCTCTGTGAGGATATCCTGGCATTTTTATGCGCAGGATGTCTTCTGTCAGACAGGGAAGTGCTTCTCTTTTGTCAAGCCTCAGGCTCTAAATTATCAAATAGAACCAGCCCAGCCTCACTTATCCTCAGAGAGCTGTAACAAACTTGCTTTATCTTTACATTTTTTCCTGTTGTTGGGTTTGTCAACTGGCTAATCAACAAAGCCATCAATTCTCATCATGAACAAAAACAAGCCTTGACTCCTCTGAAGTGCTGTGTGAGAGCTCTGAAGGAGGACATCAAAAGAATGGGGAGAGTGACAGCTGGTCCTCCTCTTGGTCTGGCCCCCTGATAAGATCAGAGTGACAGGAGTACATGAGACCCAACAGGTACCTTCCTCACGCCCCATCACCCTCCTTACTGCTCCCATATGGCTACTGAGAAGACCCTCATCTATCAAAATATCAATTCATCTGGGACTATTCAGACTTCAGACACATATCAGAGTGTACAGAAAATAATGCATTTATTCCTTGACCCACCAAGCCACAGGCATTTTATCTTTGTCCTCTAGCTATCTCTAGTCATCACCTCCATACTGTTTGTCTGCCCTTCACATGTGACTGCTCTCTTTCCACAAGATGCCATAAACCCATTGGGAGTGTTCACCACTGACCACTTGAAAGCTGCAGCTTTCTACAGCTTCAAACCTAATGGACTCTAGCCTAACGCCTATAAAAATATGTTGAGGAAAGACTCCCGTTTGTCTCTTTCCATTCCATGTGTTCCAGTTAAAGATGGGCTCAGCCTGCATGTTTTAAAGAGTCAATACTCAGTTAATTTTATGAGCACTAAACTGGTAAGCTCACGGTTTTATGACACTTTGTGCACCACATTCATTTGAACAGTTTAAACAGTGTTTAAATAAAATTGTTTCTTGATGAAAATGGAACATTAAAATCAGTACGGAAAAAATTATTTAAATTATAATGAAAAAACAACACAATATTTTATCAAAAGCATGGTAGACCATCCAATTAAATTTGATTCAGCTGGGAGAAACTGCTTGTTATAGTGGAAACTGCTGCATTTCCTTGGGGTCAGTATCTTGCTGTTTTGTTTGTTTGCCTATGTCTCCAAGGTACAGTGGTTAGCTCGCACACCCCCATCTGAGACAGGTCCCAGCTTGCAGGTGTAGTGGAAGAGATTCAAAAGAAGAAATTGTGGAGGATTATAAGTCTCTTTCCTTAACACACCCCATCTCAGAATTATAGAACAACACATCTCCTTTCTATCCTCTTGTTTTGTATTAGTCTCTATTGCACCTTCTTTTCTGGATGTCTCAAGGCAAAAAGCAAACAAACACAAAACTGTGGCAGAGACAAATGTAATTTCATCTGGCTCCACTAACAAACTGCAGGACACCCTGAGGTCTTGTCACTGAGCTGATTTGGACAGGCCCCTCTCTCATCACAGGGGTCAGGGGTCATCCACAGAACAGACCATGTGGTATCAGTTCTCTGCACCTTTAGGAAATGCAGAGAAGACATGCAGGTTCCAACAGCTTAGTTTACAGACTGGTATAAAAAGCAGAGTTGGCTAATGAGGAACATGACTTTATACATAAAAATGAGAATTTGCATGCTCACACACACCATTATTACAATAAGGGAGGAACAGTTTACACTTAAATATTTATGTATATAGGTCACATGAAACCCAATAATTTCAAGCTTAAGAGGGCAAAAGTTTGCTTTGATGCACTGTAGTGTCATTTGTTTTTGTTATACTGAGGAATGGGTCTTTGAAACATAACACAAAAGCAACTGATGGGGGAGGGCCAGTCTTAAACCTTTTGCTGGGGTATTAAGGGAAGTTGAAGAGAAAGAATTACAAAGAGGAAGCGGGGTAGGAGGCATTATAACAGTATTTCTTAGGTAAAGGCAGGATGTAATTCTATTATTTCATTAAGTATCTTCCTTTTAAAGTGTATGAACAGTGTGTTTTCATTGTTAGAAGCAACTTAAAGGCAACATATGACAAGGTTCCCTTTGTCACCCCTGACTGTTAGCACCTCAGCTTCCTGACATAAATATGTTAAAAGGGTGGCAAATGAACTTCCCTTAATGGCTCTTAAGATAAACATTAACACCTGAGAGTGAATGTGCTTCCAGATAAACAAAGATTAGTGTTTGATTTATGTTCTTGTGTCAAAGATTAAGGGAACTATGAAGAAAACCTACTTGGTTATGACTAATTTTTCATGATGTTAACTGCAGAGAAGTGGATAAATCATCCAAATCTGAACCACAGCTCCACAAAGCATGCCTGGATGATGACATGTGGATGATGTTTATATGGGATGTGTACTGAGGCAGTAAATCAACACAGGCCTGCAATGTAAGGAAGGATGATAGTTTATCTCGAACCCCTTGTGTTTTTAGAGAGATGGGGGTAAACTCTGTCACTTTGAGGGAGGTTGACCTGGCAGGTTTGACCCCAGAGTTCCTTTGAACAAGACAACCCACGGTGACACACCATGCCAGTTTGCTGAGGGATTTGCACATGAACAACAAGAATTTAAAGTTTCAAAGGAGGACTGCAACAAAGATCCCTCATCTTTTTTGTGTATTTCATTTCAATAAGAGAAGCTGAGGTTCACCTGGATCAAAACTGAAGTTTTTGAAAGTGTTTTTACATGAACCCTGTGTAACATCAAAGCAAACTTGAAACATTACGTAACTTCAGTTAACCATATGATTATTTGGCAGAGATAGGCTTTGACTATGGGCTCTATATGGTTTTCACAAAAGCAGAAATAGGGGTCTCAAAGAGCAATTGAATTGAATGTACCAAGTACCAACACTTTGTTATTACAAATTATAGCAAGTGTCTGACAAAGTATGTCAAATACATTAAGCAAACTGAGATCAAAAGCAGTTTTATTTTTGCATAACTGCAAATTCTAAACAATACAGGTCTGTGGTTCTTGTAAGTTTAGGTAGTGAGGAGTTCCATGTCAAAACAACAATTACAGTATTTTCTGTGGGAACTCTGCACACTTTGGCCTCAGGTAGGCTTATGTAGTCACGCTACCTTTTGGCGCCACCCAACAAATGCCACTGTCATTAAATAAATAAGTCAAATGATGACAGATATGGTGACATACAACTTTGGTGGCTCCAGTCAGACTGCTCTCTAGCAGCCTTCAGTTTCATCTGACACCCTCATACTTGTGGCTCCCTAGCCGGTCTATTCTATTGATCAGTGCTGGGTGTGCTTTAGTTTGATCAATGCCCATCCCTTTCCACTGCTTTTTACAATCTGCAAAAAAAACATATTCTTCCTCTGTGAGATCAATGACAGCAAAGACATCCTCCACAGGATGTGTGTACAGATTTGGATTTCCTCCTCTCTTGTCAAGAAAGCTATTAAACTCCAAAGAAAAAAGGGAACAAAACAGCATGGACTATTGGGGAGAGAAAGTCTAGCTTTGATGCTGGCTCTGTGTTGATATGCTGTCCAGCTGACTTGTGCCTACGGAGCAGATTAGTCTTGACAGTTGTTTCTGTAAAAAGAGGTGCTAATCTAAAGCTGTCTGAAGATCCCCAGCCATGCACCATAAAGGTCATAGAAGGTATGCTGTGCCAAAAATACTGGCCTTATCTTAAAACTCCAGCATAAAGATTCATGGAGCAGATTAAGGTTGAGATTTTTATCCCAACATTCCAATAGAATTAAGCATGTGTGAGAGCCAAGAACGGATTCCTGTCTCAAACAAATTGTGTGTCCCTGCAGCCGGAGAGCTTCTTATTTTGGTGGAATGACAGCACATAAGCCAAAGCTGCACGCCCCAGCACAGAAGGGCAACGCTTGGGCATATCTCAGTGTGTATCCACCTAACAAACACTCCAGCTCTCCAGGAGGGCCACTATGTGTTGTCATGGCAGTCCTCCAAACACAGTAGGGATGTATTTAGGGGCTTTGTATTTCCTGTGTTTACCAAGCGTCTTGGGCAATCCTGCAGCGAGGCACAGGATGCTGGTCACCACAGCAGCAGCAGTGAAGTCTATGGCTCCTCCATGGAGGAAAAGCACACAGCAGAGAAGGGAAGCTAATCTGAAATGACAATAGTGTAAGTATTGGGCTATTACATCACTTTTCCAATATACTGGGTAGAATGCTAATGGCAGACACCTACACTTCTCTTCCTCTTCCTCCTCATCACGCTATACCTCACATCAGTAGGTAGAACATCAACATATGGCACATTCTTACGCACAGGATAGGACATCCCTGAGTCATAAGTGGATTTGTCAACCAGGAAACCAGGCTGTATATTTAGAAGGACCTAAGTAAGGGTGAGAGGACAGTAATCTGACTTTGTTATGCATGACATCAACTAATATAGCCAACTGCAATCTGGGTTAAAAGTTTAAGAGTCTTTTCCACACAATTTACTACAGTAAAGGTGAAATGTACCTTGGAGCCTGCTGAAGAAGTCACAAGTCAATAATTGTCATCAATCACCTACTGTAAACAGCTCAGCCAAGAAGCGATATGTCCTGGTGTTTTGCATAATGAAAGAACACGCCTACTACCCTGCTGATGAAAAGATGTTTACTGTTGAAGCTGTTAACACATGCAGGAATCAGTATGGTGGAGCTGCCTTCATTGGAGAACATTTATTCTCACAGTATTAAAAGTGATTATTTTCTCTCTGTTTTGATAAAACTAAAATGGAATACCGATTTGTTTTATCGTAAAAGTGGTTTTTACATTTTACTCATGTCATATGTATTTTTGTTTTAGCACTTTAAATCAATATTTGACTCCAGGGAAGACAAAAGCAAGCTATCCAGCTGGAAAGACAAACATGATCATCTGGATTAGTTTTAGCCAAGCTAGTGCTGTACATTGTTTTAAAAAAAATTCAGTTGAATTTATGGTAAATTACTGGCAGCTGTGGTTGCCAGTAGTTCCCCATAAAAATACAATGACGCTGTATAAGACATTAAGTTAGACTTTTCAATCAATTGTAAATTTCACAGTTTATAACTGTTGGTTGTTTATGGTAAATTACTGTAAAAAAAACAGACCTGTAAACCTCTCTAGATATTTTACTTTTAAATAACTGTTCTAAATATAAACTACTCTAAAAGCAAAAGACATGTCTTAAACCTAATTGCATTCCTTCTCAGTGAAAACAGTACTGTAACTGTAAGGACCTCTCCAACAGCAGACAATTTTAAATCTGTTCTAAAAACGTACTAATTTTAACTTGCTTTTAGTCAAATATGAGGTGCCTCACGGTTTTGTCAAGTATAATTTGAATATTTTCCAACTACACTTTTATTTTGGCTTTCTATTGTTAGAGTTTATTGATATATTTATTTTTATTTAGCTCTTTTTATATTTTTCCAAGGGCTTTCTATAAGTTTCTTATCTGATGACATTTTTATTGATATTGTAACTTTTTTTTTGAGCCACTCTAATCATGTTGTTTATTTATGTGAGCTTTTGTGTTTTGTACTTGGGTTTTGGGAGCCTTAAATGTTAATGGACCTTCATGAAAAGCAATTTGGGTCAGCTCCTGTTGTTTTAAATGCGCCATGTAAAGAAAAGGGACTTGTCTTGACTTGACTTGACTTGACTTGACTTGGTTTTGAGTGAGATATCTCAAGAAATTGATGGCTATCAAACCTGGTTCATTTATACCACACTCTCAATAAAGAAGATGAACTAACTTCTGTGATCCCCTTCATACAGCTCTGTCAACAATTGTATTTTTCCAGTACTTTATTTATGATAAATTAGTGCAGAATGGATGATATTCAGCCACCTCTGTTGTACTTTTCAAGAATGAAATGTCAGTATGTTAACACTCTAAAGTAAGAAATCTAAGAAAAAATAACTAAGATAAATATTTTGTCTTTATTTAAATGTTGTTGTAGATACAGACAGGAAATGTTGAGAAGAAGAGAAGATAATAACATGCAACAAAGGTCCTGCCGTCTTGGAATAAAAAAGGCATTTTATTCCGTATAGTGTATGGAAGCCTTTAAGCCTAAAAGGGACTATATTAGAATGATGAGGACTACAATAAGGTACATAAAAATATTATTCCATACAGCATTACATCAGCATTATATTTTTCTTTACTGTTATGGAAGTCTCTTTGTCAAGCCCCACTTGTTTTTTCTTTCATTCCATGAAGACATGCCCAGACAACGCATTCACCAGGTAGGTACACTTGACCTTTGCGTAGTCCATTTGCAAGCCTTCCAGAATACCAGCCTAAAGAACCACACTTAAATAAATACATTACACTAACTAGTTCCATTGGTAAAACCTACAATTTTACTGAGACTGATGGACTGTAGAGTTCTGCATTTTTTTTTTGCGCTTCCAAGTACTTCAGCCCATTCAGCTACTACTACATTCAGTAGTAGTTACATTGTCATTATGGACTTAGATTTTTTCTTCACTTTTTGTGGCATTTGGTCAAAGAAACTAAAAGGAGACCCATTTTAAACTTGTAAATGAAAAACATTTTCCAATCCAGGGTGTTTGATATGTAAAAATCTTAATCTTAATACATGTCTAAAAAGCAGTGGCTCTGTTTGATACAATACATAAAAGCCAAGCCAGAGGAGGAAAATAAAGGGCTGTGTGGGTAGTGATAAGAAAGCTCGAAGAGGAGTCTGCTGATTTATACTTCACTACACATTCCCAGCACTCCACGCCATTTCTTTATAGTAAATCTGACATTGCAGCCCCCTGCAGTTTCCCATCCTTCATCCCTGAATGAGTCTCCTGCCTAATGAGAGGCTTAGATTCTGTCCCATTACTTCATCCCTGTCCAGGGCCTGCCTTTCCTGTCATGTTGTTCATCCTTACTTGCCCTCTTTCAGCTTTACTGTTCAATGCGGTATGAAAAGAATTCACAGTGTGAACTGAGTGGAGTCAAAACTTTCTTCCTGGTGCAGATAAGGTGAAGGATACACTCAGGCACTCAAAAAGAAGCCTGTGAAAGACTCATCAGTCCTCCATTGGGCTAATCTTTAAAATTGGACTTTATTCTCTAGAGTGCTTGGTCATTATAACGTGTATGAGCACCGTTGAATCTTTAAAGCGTTATTAACTTTGTTAGCCTCAGGCCACATGATAATAGCTCAGGAGTAGTTAAATTTCTAATTTGACTTGATCTGCTGTCAGTATATGTAAATTTGCCTGAAGTGGAGGATGAACCAGCATACTTTCTTCAGTATAAAAATGAAATTAAAAAAATGTACATGTGTTAGTAAGGTTTACTATTTCAAGTAGAAAATCAGCAATTCCCAATACTGGGCATAAAAATGAATTAGAGGGGCATATTTGATGTGCGTCATCCGATGTCTGTTTGAATTTTGTTGATTTTCATGGTGCCCTTTTTTCAATGGCAGTTTGAAGCAGAGGGCAGTACAGTGGCACAGTGGTTAGCACTCTTGCCTCACAGCAAGAGGTTTGGGGTTCAAATCCAACAGCCACCTTAGGCCTTTCTGTGTGGAGTTTGCATGTTCTCTCTGGGTGCTCCGGCTTTCTCCCACAGTCCAAAGACATGCAAAGGGGGTTAGGTTAATTGGCAATTCTAAACTGACCATAGGTGTGAATGTGTGCATGAATGGTTGCTTGTCTCTCTGTGTTGGCTCTGCGACAGACTGGCGACCTGTCCAAGGTGTACCCTGCCTTTCGCCCTATGATAATCTCCAGTGCCCCCCACGACCCTGAATTGGACAAGCGGAAGAAGATGAATGAATGAATGCCAATACAAGCGAATAGGAACTTTATTTAAACTTCTATTAGGTAATCTAATGAACGTAGTCAGCTTGAGCAACCGTTATGTAGAATACAAGCAGAGAAAAAAGCTATCTCTTTTTGCCATCACCTAGATGGGTGACTTTGCCTCCATGCTTAAAGAGAATCAATAGTATATACATAATATGCATAATATGTTTGTTATTTTTTTAATCTTTCATCTCTATGGCTTACATGTCATCTGTGTAGTATAAGCACTAATGATGGCTATACAATTGTCTTATATGGGTTAATGTTCCTTCTATGTAGCTTCAAATCATTTTGATCAGAAGGTGAGCAGTGATGCTAAATAATCAACTCCCCTCAAATGTGTCAGCCCTAAAGTAACAAGCCTGTTTTGAAAATATAAATAGTAGAAAGTAGAGATATTTGCGTAGAAATGTAGGAAATAAGAGTAAAAAGTTGACAGGAAAATAAATACTCAATTAAGGCACAGATACCTGAATCCTTAAGTACAGTAATAAAGTATTTGTGCTTTGTTACTTCCAACCTCCAGAATTACAACAAATAGTTCAACAGTCATATAAACATGTCAGTATTACATTAAAGGAAAAACTGTGAATCTATACATCAAAACCATCTTTGCCACAAGTTCAGCCTCAACAACTGATTTTCATCCTCTGAGGGCAGCAACCATAGACTGTGTGATGATGTGTTTTCCCTGAGTGCTAACTGACATTCAGACTGTAAACATTAAGCATTTTATTCAAATCACATACATTGTATACACTGCATATAGGAGCCCACTCACTTACTATCTTTGTCAGATCATCCACTGCATTTCAGGCTCTGCTTTCCAGCCTCTCTGCCCACCTCTTTTGCTGTCCACAGTCAGTTTGCATTTGGCTTTTCATATCTGGACAAGTTTGCCCCTGCTTAGTGCCTACCTTTTACTGAACCTATCTTTATCTCTGCATCCTTCTTTTGAGTGAGTTTGTTTGTTTTTTGTGACAAACATTTTAATATCAGGTCTCTCAGCATCAGACTTTCACATTAGAACAGAAGCATCATTAATGCTTTTAGAAATGCCTTTGCTTGTCCTGGTGTATGAAGTCATAATGTCTGTTGTAAATAATTTGCAACACTAACACACTACATTTGGTGGCAAAATACTAAGAGAAAAACTGCAAACATCTGCATGCATACCTGCCATAAATCTGTGCTGCAATGGGGCTGAGTGATACTTGTGAGATAATTTATTTTGATGACCTACTTCACACACATACAACACAGCATCCAACAGCTTTACTTCCCAATGTTAATAATTATTAACTGTGTGCTCTTCAGTCTGCACTATTTCTAAATCATGTTATAACCGCATCAGTTTTTTTCTGGCTCCTCAGTTTACTATATATCCTGCTTGTTCATGGGATTTGCATCTCTCAAGTTTATCCCTCCAAAAAAAAAACATGTGGTGGGTCAGCTTTAAACAAAAATACAATTTTTTTTTTTAAAAAAAAGAAAGAAAAGATATCATTATTATGGAGCAAATTCAATTGTGGCAATGTGTTGAGTTGCCTAGTCTGCAGAGAACTGAACCAGAGCTCAGTGTAAAGCCTTTGACCTCAGGGAAGATGATAATTGAAGTGTTCCAGCGAAAGAGAATAAGAAGCCCCTTCACAGATTGAAATCTTTATTTTAGTTTATTCTATTTTAACAGTTTTCAACCAAGAAAAGAAAATCATCTTCTGTCTTTTTCGTTCTGCTCAAATCATTTTTAATCTTGATGAAAAAGGGTTGAGGCACATTTATAGAAAGGTGGAAGCAGTAGATTTATTCACAGCTGTGAGTCATCTGCTGCTAAGAGATGCAATTCTTGAATAACAAGAGCAAGGTGTTACTGCAAGGACCTGTGGACAATGGATATGTTTTGTCATTTAAAATAATCATTAACTCTTCTATTATTACCAAAATTATGGTCTGTCATGGAAACTGCAGTTATTAGTATTCACCTCAAAAAGCTGCAACATTACCCAGGCCATGGCAGGATGAACAGGGCTTTAGGAACATTGAGGAATGCAGATCACTGCTACAGTACACGAATGTGCACATGCTGCATTTCTGCTGGCATTTCTCTGGGAATCAGTTCGGAATTTGTACCTCAAAGGCTTCCAAGACATCTCAGAAGCACTAGGAGGTGCCCGACTTGTTTAATTATACAACAGATACATGTGTTTGGCAGCCAGATGGACAGCGAAGAACAGTCCAGATTCTCTTCACCAGACACATCAATCTTCAGTGTGTGAGAGACAGAGATGTTTCACTTTAGCAGCAGAGGGTGGTGAATGTTGGGGAAACTCTGATGCCATGTCGGGGCACAGAGACCAGCTGGCATGTTTGGTCTACATTTTAAACAGACCAACTTTGACAGCAAAGAAATGGTGAATCTTAAAATAGAAACTGTGTATGCTGTATGTTACTCCTGTAAGTCACAGTTTTCAAACTAATGAACAAACTTACACTGCTGGAGATCAGGACCACTAAACAAATATTTTGAAGGCATATCTAAGAGGTCAACAAGAAATAAACAGTATAGGAAAGCAGAAAAGCATACAATTCCCGATAGGTTGGGACGCTGTGGAAAATATGAATAAAAACACAATGCAAATTGGTTATGCAAATCTCATGAACCAATATTTTGTTCACAAAAACAACACAGAAACATACCAAATGTTGAAAGTGACACATTTTATTATTTCATGAAAAATACTAGTTCATCTTGAATTTGATGTCAGCAATACATCTCAGAAAAGCTGGGATAGGGCTATGTTTACCACTGTGTAGCATCCAATCCTCATTTTAACAACAGCCTGTAAACCTCTGGGAACTGAGGACACCAGCTGCAGGACCTTTAGGAGAGGAATTCTTCGCTTGTTGCCCAACAGTCCTGGGTCTTCTTTGTTGTATTTTGTATTTTTATGATGTTCCAAATGTTTTCAATTGGTGAAAGGTCTGGACTGTCCAGCACTCGAGTTCTTCTATGATTCTGCTCAGAATGAAAATTGTGATTATAGCTGCAAAATGCAAAACAGCATTGTCTTGCTGGACCATGCAAGGCCTTCCCTGAAAAAAGATGTTGTCTGGAGGGGAGCATATGTTGCTTTTAAACCTTTGTAAACTTTTCAGCATTGATTGTGTTTTTCTACATGTATAAGCTGCCAGTACCACAGGCACTAATGCACCCCTTTACCATCAGGATTTTGAACTAAGCACTAATGACAAGCCGGATAGCCCCTGTCCTCTTTAGTCTGGAGGATGTGGCATGCATGATTTTCCAAAGGAATTACAAATTACAATTTGTGTGACCACAGAACAATTTCCCACTTTTACTCTGTCCCTTTTAAATGAGCTTTGGGCCAAAGAAGATTGCAGCAGCTCTGCATACAGTTCACATATGTCTTCTATGCATTAGAGAACTTTAACCTGTATGTGTGGATGACACAGAGAACTGTGTGCACAGACAATGATTTCTGGAAGTGTGATTGAGCCCATGCAGTGATTTCCATGACAGAATCATGCCTACTTGCAATGCAGTACTGCCTGAGGGCCTGAAGATCACCAGAATCCAATATTGGTTCTTGGCCTTTTTCCTTGCCTGCAAAGATGCCTCCAGATTCTCTTATGTCTTATATCTTTTTATGATATTATGTATTGTAGATAATATTCAAAGATTTGGCAATTTTACACTGAGGAAAATTGTTCTAAATATTCTCCACAATTTGTAGATGCAGTTTCATGTAGATTGCTGAACCTCTGCCCATCTTTACTCCTGAGAGACTCTGCCTCTCTAAGTTGCTCTTTTTATACCTAATCACATTCCTGGCCTGTTGCCAATTAACTTAATTAGTTCCAACATGCTCCTCCAGCTGTTTCTTTATAGTACCACTTAATTTTACAGCCGTTTGTTGCCCTTGTCTCATCTTTTTTTGAGACGTGTTGCTGCCAACAAATTCAAGATGAGCTAGTATTTTTCATTAAAAAAAAACAGTAAATTGTCTCACTTTCAACATTTCATTGTGTTTTTGGTGTTCTTTTGTGACTTAAATTTGGTTTATGAGTTTAGCAAATACTTGCATTTTGTTTTTATTTATATCTTACACAGCATCCCAACCTTTTGGGATTTGGGGTTATATTTTTGTAAGACTAAAAATGAATGAGTTAAATGAAGACGTATCTCAACTCTTTGCACCTTTTCTCATCAATGTAACTTTCACAATTTTAAATCATTAATTTAAAGTACGTAACGTGTAATGTAACAGCCTAGGCAAATATTGCTCCTTTTCAAGGGCTCACATTATAACGGTTGACTACCATTAAATTAGAGTACTCATAGAAAGAAGGAGCGATTACATCCAGTGAGACTTGTCTCTGCTCAGCACCAGGAGTTTTGCTCACATCCTGTTATGTTAGTTAGGGAGTTTTCATGAGCAGCAACAAAGTTAGCCATCAATCTATAGAGAAGGCTGTTTTGTTTGTTGATAATATCACAAATAGCTATAATGGATTTCCTGTTTGTGGCTTTGGGGACACTTGCACAGTGGACAAGATTGATCAGCTTATAGTGTTTCCTCTTGAGGGGCTGTGCCTTTTAAATTACATTGCTTCACCATCCACTAGTGTCAGCCTTTGTAGATCACAGCCTGATTTAGAGTTGTGCCTGAAAAGAAATAACATAATTACAAACCATGTAACTTTTTTTCCCAAGAGATTCAATGCAGTTATGGAAACAGACTGCAAATTAATAAATGCTGCTGAGTCAAAACCTGAAATGCTGGCATGGGTTCCTCCAATATTCTAATAGCTACTGTATACTGGAAAATTAAAGCAGCCAGACATGCACAGTGGTTTTCAAATTATTTATTAAACAATAATTTATTCATTTCTTAGAAGTTCACAGAGTGTATTTATATTTAATTGTCCAACAAGCATAAGTATCAAGCTACCTTTTTGGTTTTTGTTAGTTGTGTAAATCTGCCACCAGGGGGCGTCTATGATACTCCCCGTCACCTACACCTTTACTTACAGTATACTGAGGCATCTTAAAACAGTATATGGCAAACAGAATGATAATGCTGATTGACAAACAGTAAAAAGAAGCTTTCTTCATTGAATTGATGCACTTTAAATGAGAACCATGTTTCAAAGTAAATATTCATTAATCACTATTGAGAATGAGGGGCAAAATTACTCTAATGTACTGCAGCTAATGAAGTAACCAGACCGTGATCATTTCATCTCAGCTCTCATGAACTTCGTCAAATCAGTGATCAGTGTGATATTGTCACCTATTAATAGTCCTAGACAGAGCTTAGTCGTAATTAAAAGTGAACCACCAAGTCCATTTTTTTTACCATCTCAAACATGCTATTTAAAGAGACCATAGTAATATGTGGCTGTAAGGTGTAATTAGGTCCAAAAGAAAAAGACGTGATGATCACTGTCTGTATGAAATGTTTAACGTACAAATGGTAAACAGCTTACCTCACAGAATGTGCTGTTTTTGCCTTTTAAAGCTTTTTAAAAAGCTTTGGCAGTAAGCCAGTATTTATTTGCCTTGTTGCTTTTGTTCCTACTTCATTTTATTTATTTATTTATTTTGTAATTTATTCATTTAAGTTTTTCCTTTTGGATTTGATGGATAAAAAATTCCAGGAAGGAAAGAGAAAATAGACTAAAGGAAAGGAAGTTGAATGTGCTTAACCTCAATTCCCCCCACCTGTTCCATAGAGATCAGCTGTGATGATTCAAAGATTACCTGGCTTTTGAGTAGCTGCATACTGACTGTTAGGGTGACAGCCTCTCTCATACTTCTCTCTAATAGATGATTTAGCTTTGGTTCTTAATAGCAATAGCCCTACCCAGATGTATTGCCTTTTATTACTATTTATATTCAATCCAGATGGGTGAGTAGTTTCCATTTATATCTTCCATAAATACTTATTGTCTGAAGAATCAGGCAGCACTTTTCTATTCTATTACAAGAGATAGGACAGAGATTTAAGTCAGTCAGGATATTCTAGAAAGCACACAGTGTATTCATATTAATAGCCTCCTTTCCTTTATGAGGTTTAGGACTTTAGATTATATAGCGAGCGTATTATCTGAGAAAACTAGTACTGACCAAAAAGTAATTGTAAAACCCTATTTAATAATTGAGTTTGGAAGAAAATATGTGTGCATTCATTTTTCCTGCATGGATGCATTCTGCTATGGGCTTGCTACTGTGTATATTCCACTATAATTACATTATAATTGCTAAAACATTTGATGGCAATATTTCTGAAAGCTCATGACTCCCTTTTCGTAAACCTGCAGCTTGTTCTCCTCTAAATATGCAGTAACGTTCTAATGAACTTGCCACGGCAGTGTTTTGCCCCCCATGATGGCTTTCTTCCTGACTCAAGGCTATGCTGAAATGAATGAGATAGGCTCAAGTGCCTGGAAAAGTATTACCAGATAAGGTGGGAAGACAGCAGCATTAGTAAGGAATGGAAGAGCAGCCTTGAGATAAAGTCTAACTGACTGAGAGAAAGTGAAGACACCAGCCAAGATTTTGGGGGGTAAAATAAAACACTCTAGTCTATAAGGTTATATGCAAGGTATTGGTTGAACAAGATAAATCCACACAATTTGAGTTATTTCTTTATTAAAATGTCACACAATACAGCAATTTGCTTAAAACAGCATCGTCAAAGTACAGAAAATGCAGAACTCTTTAACAAATTCAGGATATTTTATATAAAAAAATGTAGCTGAACAAAAAAAGCTTCGTTCTCGATCAATTATACAAAACATACATTAAATACAGACAGTCTCAAAATACAGTTATTAACAATAATACACTGATTTCAAACTTACTTACTGGCATACAGTAAATAAATATCAGAAAAAGGCTCATAAGGCATTGCAAATGTGATTGAAATATATGTATACGTTACATAACAGCAGACGACCTGGTTGACATTTCAACATAAACAAAAACATGTTAGGGACTTGTCCAAGAGAGGATTCCTGAGAACAAGTGTCCAACATTTACGCCTGCAAGAAAGTGATGTGTTTTTTATTCCGTCTCATCCGCCGACCTTTCCCTTGGCCTGTGTACTTTTTCCCTCCTGGCGCACAAAAAAAAAAGTATAACCGCTGATTAGTACTGAATGTAATACTATTAACTATACACTTTTATATTCATAATAAAGCAAACAGGACTTTCTAGGAACCGATTTTGCTTGGTTTCATCAAGATCACAGCATAGCAATTGGCAGCAGCGCATAAAAGCTTTGGAAAACATCATCCACCCTGAGTTCATGCCAGTGGCTTCTTCACATACCAAGCATTTTTTAGGCAAGATAATAAATCAACTGAGCATCACTTGGTTTCTTTCCAATTCCCCTCAGACCCTCTGAATTTTCTCCTAATTCAAACCAGTAAGTGGGTCTGAGTGGCTATTCAGATGCTGCCATTATTGAATTACTGAGTCTAAAAATTCTCCTCAAATTATCAGCTTCAGATAAAGACTTTACTGTGAAGCATGCACCCTATGCATTTCCCTGTTCACATTTGCATACCTTTACCACACACGTCCATGCAGGATTGCCGCGAGACAAAGTTGTTGCTGCTCCCTCCACAGCCTGAGTAGATAAACTCCTCACACATCTTGGTGACTGTGTTATAGTAATACCGAGTTATGGAGGCTGAACACCCCCCTTTATCCAGAGGGTCCAGACAGAGCACAGGAACAGCTATAAGTGAAAACAGAACAAAGATGGACAGTTATTGTTTAATCATTTCCTTATGGCTTTATCTATTATACATCCTCAAAGGCATGACCCAGGGGGTAGTCTACTAACTTTTTTTTGGACTGCAGTACTCCATGCAAGAGGCAAGGTTTTGGAAGCGGTTGGAATTCCCCTGGCAGCTGCCATAATAAAACAGCTCGCACTGCATGGTGGTCATGTTGAAGAAGTAACGCGGGAGGAAGGCACGGCAGGGTCCCTCCTCTTTAGGAAACCTGCATATTTGGGGAACTTCTGCAGAGAAGAATGAAAAAGAAGTCTGAGAATGAGATCTAGTGTAACAAGATCAATCTGTGAGTAAAGATTCACGGACAAGTTAGATTTTAAAATATAAAATTAAAAGAATAAAATCACACCCAAAGTAGACGTTTAAATCCACCATCATACCAAAAAGGAATGCACTTGTTGACTGATATGTCATATTGGCAAATAAAATGGCATTTATATATGGAGGGGGCTTTAGTAATCCTAGCTTTGCACTGTTTAAATGTTCAAAGATGGTGTGAGGAGGAGCTGAAAACTGCAAAACAGATCATTTTCACGGAATGGAGATACATTTGTTTCCCTGGACAAACAGGCAGCATAAAAAACAAAATCAAAAGTCAGAATCAACGGATATTGGCTCAGAATTTCACCATCAGTACCTCCCTAATAATCCTCTTGACACTGAAAAGGACACTTACTGGGAATTCTGAAACATGTCTTCTGGCACTCCTGATAACTCTTGAAGTTATTGGCATTCCCCTGGCAGCCTCCATAGTAGAAAATCTGGCACTTCTGGGTGAGAGTGTTATAGTAATAGCGCTCTATTTCTCCCCTGCAAGGTCCCTCATCCACTTGAAGGAGACACACGTCTGAAAACAGCAAGGATAGTGTTACCGAGCGAGCATCGTGAAGTGTAAACACTGCTTAACAATAAGCCCGAGCTTGTGTGAAGACTTTCCGTTGTTCTTAAAGAGTTAGTTAACAAAAAAGAAGCGAGACATAGAAAACTGCAGCGAAGTTACCTTTAGATGACAGCGCCAAACTGCAAAACGAGGAGATCACTGCAAACAGCGCTAATGTGCAAAACTCCATTGTGCAAGTTTTGGCAGACCCAGGCTTTTCCGCTCTGAAGACCATCCCAGCCAGGCCTAGATATACCCCAGCGTTTCCCACAGGAAATTAAGGGGGCGGGAATATAATGACTCATATCACCACCACAGAAGAACCTGTTCGGTAATGATATCACAGACAAACGTTTTTACTTTGGTAATATTTGCGTAGAGGATTGATAACACCGTGACTAAGTGTAAATTCAGCCAGGCTTAAAAAAACAAAAAAAGATTTCCTCGCACTGTGAGGGTGAAAGACAGGTCACTGATGCTGGTGAGGATGATGATGGTGAGGATGATGGGAATGTGCAGAGATCCTGGAAATTAAAAAAGCATCCTTGTGAATTTTCCACATGTGTCGTTTCTAAGGTACAAACAGACACTCTTGTGAAACATTACCAGCTTTCACTTGTCTGAGCCATAGTGTCAGGTTCTCACCACATTCCAGCCTGACTGGATCTGAATCTTCACACACACACACACACACACACACACACACACACACACACACACACACTTCCACTGTTAAACCTGAAAGTCTCATTTCGAGCTTTGTGAGTCGTGTTATGATTTGCTTTGCTTTTTGATTGCCTCCAATACTCCAATACTCTTTCTACCAATTCCTTAGACCAAAAAGCAGCACTGTCTGAAACTCACAATGAAAAAAATCTTATTGGGTTTGTATAACTGTTTGATTATACCCACTGCTTTGTTTTTTTACCATAATGCAAGATGATGTGTACCTTTCAGCTGCTCCCTTGTATTCTCCACCAAGGGGTCGCCACAGCAGATTAATCTGCATTGGTAATTTGGCAGAGATTTTATGCCAGATGCCCTTCCTGATGCAACCCTCCATGATGAGAGGGACTTGTGTCCCCACCTGGGATCAAACCAGGGACCTTTTGCTTGTAAGGCAAATGCACATACCACTATGCTACTGGGGGCACTACCATAATGCAAGATGTTACTGAAAAAAAATGCTTTGCACTCATGTTTAGAACAATGATGTGTCTCCACCTTGACAGGTGGAGGCTAAATACAGATTAGCCGTCTTATCAAAATGACCTGATACATGAGGCGCCACCCCTTAACCCATAACCCATATAAGCCTGCGAGAAAACAGTGTCAAAATAGCACAAATCCTAATATATTAATCTGTGACATTTAATAAATAAACCTCTGTGCTTTTACATCAAAATAACTCAAACGGACACCTGTGTGATTTGCCCCCGTCCTTTGATCGCCTCCTTGAGCTACTGGCATGACCATTCAGAGGGACCTTGTTTTAATCGGATTAGCAGATTAGAATTGTTTATGCTGATTACTTTATAACCCAGATTGAAAGAGAAGAGAGGGATTCTTTAGCAGGATTTCGGGAGTGAAGGACTGCTCCCTGTAAGCATTCGTAAGTACATTCCTGTTCTTTTTTCAGTTAAGTTTTGTGAATCATGTTAAATTCTCTTAAGATCATTTATTTGTCATATGGCAGTAAAAATTATGTTTCTTTTTTGGACAGAAAATGCCAGTCATAAATGTGGAGGACCTGACAGACAAAGACAAAGCTGTAATGGAAGTAAACCAGCTTAAACTTGAAGTGAAACTTGAGAGGTGGTTGGTAAGTTCTTTACACTGAAGTCATTCATTCATTCATTCATTTAGGTCGATTACTTGTTTTTAATGATATCCAAAAATAAATGTCACTCTTTGAATGCATTCACTTCATCCAATTAATTATATCAAGAACATGATTCAAAACTGAAATATCTTATATTTCAACGCCTTTGCCTGTCTTTTTTAGACATCTAAATGCTGTGAAGAAATCAAGGACTACATTCAGGCTGGAGTGGAGGAGGACACCCTCGTCAAAGGCATATCAGAGGAGAAGAACCCCTTCAAGGAGAAAGGTGGCTGTGTCATCTGTTAGACTGAACCTGAGGAGCTTTTCATATCTCAGATTAGCACCCAAGGACATTCTCCCTCCCCTCATAAAATGGATTTGCAGACTGAGAAGACTAGAAGGACACAATAAAGAAAATATTTATGAAAGCGCACGACCTCCCATGTAAAACAAGTCTTCATCTTCTGGCCAGATTTGTAGCCTTATAATTTTGTTCTTTGAAAAGATGCACTTATTAAAAGTCACATTCTGCAAGTATTATATAATGCTTCTCTCTCATGTGGTGGATATAGTCTGAGCAAATGGGTTCATATGTTGTTTCATTCACAGAAGCAACTGTCATTAAATGTGCACATTTATAATTCAGCCTGCCTCTGTTATTCTCTGACGGCTTGCAGACAAAATGGAGAAACGGATAAATCTTCATTACTCAGTTTGCGTGCATTTAGAATTTTTGCCCAACTTTTTCTCAGAAGTTTTTACATGATGATTATTATTGTGTTTCATTCATCGTGGTAAACATCAACCCTTTCAGGGCATTCCTTAAAGCATGGTGGGTTTGTGGATTTTCATTTGTTGTTCCTTTCATTGAAGCTTTAAGACAAACTCAAAAAAAATTTTCGCACTTTGTTAATATAAGGAACTGAACCACATGTGGCCAGCAAGATGCAGCGCGGGAAGAAGAATAGTTATTTTCTTTTGCCTTATAGTCCCTTAAAATTATGTGCCTATTTGCAACCCACGCACTTTCTTCCACTTAAAGAATTTATGAGGTTTGAAATGATAAACCTCTCCTGTTTTTAAATTGAGTGCCAGTGTTGAACTTCCTTCCCATTCTGCAGTACACATTCATACACTTTTACCCACACAGCTTTATTTAAAAGTTATTTTAAAAATCAAGATTTGGTTGAACACAAAGCATGAAGAACTTTGACAAAAATGTGATGTTTTGCTCTAAATTGAGCTTCCTGGCATTTAAAAACATTTCAGTACAGCTGAAACATCTAGCTTGTAGTTAGGTAAATGACAAAAACATGATCAACATTTACAGGACTTCTGATGGGATTTCTCACTATTTTTGTCGGGATTTTTTATAAAGCAAACAAGCAATTAATAGAGAAAATACCTTAAAATAATAATCCTTAAAAGTACTTTTACAACACCTCAGCCAACAGAAAATATTGCTTTTACACTGATGAGTAGTGCTAATAGTAGCACTAATGGGACATTTTTCTCTTATAGGTTATTTTTGGCTACTTTAAATACTTCTTAATAATATAGTACGTATTTACCTGAAAGGTAACTGTATTTCTGGTATATCTAATGGTAGTATTTTCCCCAGATGATGGGAAGTCAAGCATTAGCAATGTAAAAAATTTCCAGTGGGGTTAATAGTTGATCCTGTAAGAAACTCCTGCCTACGGTTTGCGCATGCGCACCCGCGCTGCCGTGTCAACAGAGATGGCGCTGCGGGAAGGAGTTCTGCGTTTGAACCTGCTGCTCGGCGGCCGTAATTTTCACAAGTTCATCTCCCTTGTTAGTGTTCGGTCGTTTTCTGAAAAAGTTACGTCTAAACATGTAACGTCCGGTGCCTCAGAGGCTGCGGGTGACCATTTAATCTACACACAGGAGCACTTTGCGTTAAAGGAGTCCCTCAGAAAGGTATGCCGGATTGCTAACACTGACTAGGAAGTTTTAAGGTGCCAAAGCTTGGTTTAGCAAAGAGACATTTGGGTGTTTTAATTCCCTGCTACAAAGCAGCAGCAGTAGCAGCATTATTCCACCTAGAATAACCCTTGGAAGCAGTGTGGGGGCTGCAAAGTAAAAGTAGGTAAGAGGTCACAGCGCTAGCTTGTCTGCTCCGTTTGTCCACACTAAGAAATAAGGCGCCCACTTCAAGTCAAACATTTTGGAGTTGGAAAGTAGTGTTAATATGTGTCCTCAGATAACGCCTGCATGTATTGAAGGAACGAAAAAGAGCAAAGCAGAGCGCCAGGTGGACAAAGGCTACGCTGTGAACCATTGCAAACACAGCCGCTGGTTTGTGTGTTTCCATGACCCAGCATGCACTCCCACATCCCGCTCATTAATGTCAGCTGTGCTCCTGCCAGCATGCACAGCGTCTCTGCTCTCACTCTGGGTTTGTGTTCATGTGTGTCAGATCAGATTTGCTATTTTTAAGCAATCATTGTGTGACTGGCCGTGTTTGATAAACGAATGCCCAGAAACAGAAGCTTTTGGCCGACCAGCGGTGGAGGCTTTTGGATGAACACAAGGTCCATATAGTGAGGGACAAGATCACAAAGCCTGGTGCTCAAATGTGGAAGAAAGGAGAGGGCCTGCCCAACTTTGACAACATCAACCTCCGAGGTTTTCTCATGTATGATGCGGAGTTCCATCAGACACAGCTCGATGACCATGGAGTCTGTGTGCCTTGTAGGTGCACCCAGTGCTGCGGAAAAGTCTGGAGTCATTCCTCATTTCTTTATATTTTGTTTCCAAGGAGAGAAACTTTATGTAATTTTTTTCTTAAAATGATCTTGAGTTCTCCAGACTTTCTGAGGGTAGTTCAAAGTATTTCTTTGGACATTGGCTGCATTTTCACTCATTTTCAGTGCAGTCCTTGTACCTGGCCATTTTCAGAGGAATGTTTTTTAACACTTAATAGTGACCTTTGAATCATTCAAGCATGAAACAGGCACCTAACACAAGGGATGAAGCAGTATTGTGTCTACACATAACAGACAATCTGGCAAAGAAGCAGTTTTAAATTGTATCTTTTAGGCATTTTGTTGCTAGCTGCCCGTCACAAAAAACATTTTTTTTCCATTTCTTTAGTTGGATCTGTGGAAAAAATGCCAAATATAACAGTTTGATGGGCTCAAAATAGTATTTCACATCAGCAAGATGATTCCCATACTGCCTATATACAGCAGACAAATAGTACCTGAAACTCTTAATGTTAAGACATAGTTTTAAAAAAAAAATCACAGACCTGACACAGGAGCTGAGAGATACAACTGGGCCTTTAGTTGATCTATCTACTGTTCTCTGAAATGGTGTTGATTGAAGGATGGCTGTCAAGAAGCTCTTCTTAAGGAAGAGAAATACAGAAAAAAGGTTAAGGTAGACAAGAACTGGACTGAAAATCAGTGGCAACAGGTCTTGTGAAGTGGTAAACCAAATTTGAATTTTTTTTTTATTCAAATCATCAATATGTTCAGAGGAGGTCAGGAAAGTGGTACAACAGTGAGTATCTATGGCCATCTGTAAAACATGGTGGAGGCCCTGTCATAGTTTGGGGCTACAGTTCAGCCAGTGATATTGCAGATCTTGTCAAAATTGATAAAATTAAGAGCAGAGAAAATACCATCAGATTTGTATCCACCGTGAAATACCATCTGGAAAGGATCTGATTGACAAGGGCTTCACTTTTCAGCATGATAATGATCCTAAACACACCGCCAATGCAGTGAAACCCTACCTAGATAGAAAAACACAATGGAATACTGTCACTCAAGAACTGGCCTCTCCAGAGCTTTGACCTCAACATTTTTGGAGTGGTGTGGGATCATCTTGACAGTGAACTTAACAAAAGGCAGCCAGCATCCAAAGAATCAGAATTCTTTATTAATCCAAAGGGGAAATTGCTTGGAAACAAGATACTCCATTGGGTGTAAATAAATGAATAAATAATGATAAGAACAGATAGAAAGTGAAAAAGAAAAGAAAAGCTTTGGAATGTATTTCAAGAAGCCTGGAGAACTGTTCTTGAAGACTACTTTTTAAAAAGTTACAAGAAAGCCTTCCGAAGAGATTTCAGACAGTGTTGACAGTCATGATGACTTGGTTGACATGCTTGTACTCTCACACTTAGGTTCACAGTGCAACAATTGTTTCTTTTGTGCGATGGAAGAGCGGACATGTCCAAAAGTGGCTGATATCAGTTGGTTTGTTGGTGGTTATTGGTATGTCCAAATTAGATGAACGTTGATGGTGGAGTAATGAGTGGGCCTTGGCCTTCAGATTAAACGGCTAATCAGATCAGTGTAGTTTAGCCTAAACAGATTTTTGTTTCTATCAAACAAACTGTTGGCCCTGAATCACATCTTCTGTGTCACTTACCTAGGAGCCAGATATGTTTAGTGACATGTTGAGAACTGCTATGCATCCACTGGCCATGGAGGTTGGCAGTTTCAAGCACATGAGGTGTTCAAACTAATAGTTAGAGCTGTGTGATGTGGGAGAATCAGACTATAAGCTTGATTTTCTGATTTTGGTGAAATGACCTGACATATCCCTGAAATATTCTGGTGTACAGAAGATCTGAACTTTGTATTGTTGAATTAATTGAGTTTGTTTATTTTTGCTAAATATATCCAAGCGACCCGGAAGAGAAGGTAAGATACACTGATTAACCAGTATTTACTGTTTTGCAACGTTAATAATTTTTGATCTTTGCTTGAGCAAGGTTAGATTTTAAAGAGACAGTATAAGCATTAACTGAGATCATTTGAAGTGCCTGTTTTTTTCTCTGCTACAGTTAGAGCTTTCCAGCATGCAGAGACTTTTTTTTTTAAGAACTTAAATATTAGCAACCACAGATTATCATATGGTATCGGAAAAGAACAAAGAAAGCATTAATAATAAAAATGACTCATTTAGCACATTATAAGACAGACATTGGAGACAAAGTCTGCAAAAATAACAATAAAAGCCTAATTTAAGGCAGAGAGCAAAGATGTTGCGGTAAGTGGAGAAAAGTTTGTTGTCTGACTAAACCTTTAAAGAATGCCAGGAGGTCAAAAATAAACGAGTAGTGGGAATATTGGGAAGTTTGAAAATGTGGAAAGGAAATGCAAGACAATATGTTGACAGTGCAGGAAAGGGAACTGGAGGTGGAATGGTTTATTAAAAGAATTTACTGGGTGTGTTTATAGGTATACAAGTAGGGTTTTAGGAAGTCCTTCCGTTACTGCTGAAGGCTAGACACTCACAGTGCCAGTGTTTCCACTACCAATCTTCTATTATTGGGTGTGACTATTCTGTACTGTATCCATTTATAGGCACAAAAAAGAAAACCATGCCAAGAAATTAGTCAGATTTCCACATATATAAATCTTCAAACTGATCAATTCTGTATTGCCTGGAAGGTCAGCTGCTTTAATTAATTTAGAGCCAACAGAGATTTCTCTAAAATTTCTAGGAAGAGACTAGTCATGTGCAGCCTCCCTTGGATTTAAATGGGAGTTTCCAGCTTTTAACACTGCTAGGGTTTGAGTTCCTCTTGAAATACAAAAACCCTGTATTGTATTTTAGATTGAACACGTCAGATCAGGGGTGTCAAATATACAGCCTGCAGGCCAGAGGTGACCAACAAAAGGGTCCATTCTGACCCACTAGATGCCTAAGGAAAATGTGGAAATTTAAAAGGAGGGCATATATTTTGGACCTTTTAACTGTATTTTCATCTGTTTTCCTGACAAATATCATTTCAATTAAAAAAATAAGTCCTTTATTTTATACAATGTGAGTCCAATGAGCTATGCAGATGGTTTTCTTTGATTTAACATAGCAGCATTTCTTTATAATGTGGAGAAACTGAGACTTACTTGTTGAAATTGCACATCTCAATCTTATTGATTGAATTTGTTGTTAAACTTATTTACAAAGAAAGTAAAGGTAAAAACTTGGAGGTCTTTTTTTCTTTACAAATTATGAAGTAACTTTGCTGGTCTGGCCCACTTAAAATGAAATTGAGTTATGTGTGGCCCATCCCATGATGTAAAATGAGTTTGATACCCCTGCTTTAGATTAATGTTTTCAAAGACCTTCTGACCATAGATTGCCTGCATTGTAGTTTTACTGTTATTATTGGCCAGAGGGCTGATGTGGGTATAATCTTGATTCTTAGTAGTTTAAAATTTCATAATTTCCTTGGGGGATTAGTAAAATATAATTCAATTTACCGTTATGATATCATGATAGTAAACGACCTCATATTCATCTAAATAACTGTTTCCAGATAAAGTGATTACATGAAAACTTAATGCCCAACTATTTTAACATATCAAGCAAAAACAATTATAAATGAGAAAGATTTGGTATTTATCCCTGGCTTAGGTAATTAAAAATGGTTTTATCTTTTCCTAATAGACAAAAAAAAATCTGGATTTGGAAACTTTTTTTTTTTTTTCATGAAGGGCTTTTGTTACTTCCACCAAGGAGATTACGGTTTTGATTTGGTTTGTCTGTCTGTTAGTAGGATTGTGCAAAAAGTTACAGATAGATTGGTGTGAAAATTTTACCAGTGGTGGGACTTGGCCCACCTTATTAGTGATTAACTTTTGGAGTCAATCTGCATCTGAATCCAAGATTTCTTTTGAAGGATTCTTCAGCATTGCAAAATAGGGCAACATTTGACATTATGCATATCTCAACACATGAACCATAAAGAAATAATAAAAAAAAATTGCAGATGTCTGCTTGATATTTTCAAGAAAATTTCCCAAGCTCATCCAGACCCCTTATGGATTCTGGGATTCAAATTATCCAAAATTGAGGTGAGTACTACGGGAAAGAAACTAACAGGGGTAGAGACCTGAAAAGACAATGTGAATTCAGTGGAATTTAATGACTAAAGCTAAGCAGCAAGAGATCCAGATAATGCCCACCTTTACCAGATTTTTATTTTTCTTGAACAGTTCTTGAACTAGTAATGATAATACTGTGAGTTCTAAGGGCATGTTTTAATTGCCAAACAATTCAAATATATAAAAAATAAGACTTTTTTTTCATGTGAAAACACAGAAATTTGGTCATTTTTCAGCCTTGGTGGAGGTATGTAGTCTCATACCACTCTTTTTATTATTTTGCATTTTTAATACTTATGCAAGTACACATAGTTCCCATTTTTCGTCACGTGACCACCTTAGTGACACCATCTTTGTTGACAAGCTGTACTTGTTTACGCACACTGCCGTTTATCTCCCCCACGAATGTTAAACTGTTTTGATGTCGAATTCGACTTGTGATCAAAATCGTGAAAAGGCAAACGGAGAAAGACTATGTAGAATCATTAAGTATAGAGGATAGAAAGAGATACAATGAGAAAATCGGCGTAACAGGTGTGGATCCATACTCGTTAGCAAAGGAAAAGCTGAACCATGAAGTTTCTGCATTGCCACCAATTCAATACTATGATGTGTACCATTATCTTGTTTTGGCACGCAGCTTTTATACCAGCGAGCAATTCCTGGCCTACAAGTCACTGGAGGCGTACAATCAGTTTGTTAATGGTTGGGTTCGCGACGTTTCCTCAAGTGTCCTGAATGCACAGCTGCCTGCAGCTTGCCTATAGCAATGGTGTCCGCTCAGGAAATACGGGTATGTTGTGACGTCGTGTGGGAACTATGTATAGAGACATTTCATGATAGTTTAAAATTTTTTCACACTGAATCAAAATCATTTGCAGAATGTCTTTATTAAATTTGCGTAATTCATCCACTATAACAATCACAATATAGAGATTTTGATCTACTCGGCCCATTGTATAACAATAGTCTACAATACATTCCAGTATCTAACTACACCATAATGTAACTCAAGAACAAAAAGTACCCCCCCAAAATAGCAAAAACAGGAATTATTGATCTATTATGTGGTTCGTTCAGTTTTACTAATGTGTCACTATGTGGATTCAATTCTCAGATTTTCTTGGTCTTGCCTTTAGCTGTTTCTCCTGCAAGTTTGTTTACTTCCTCTCACTTTACACTTATTTGTTTGATAAGCACCACTACTGTACGAGGAGTGATGAAAAGTAACCCTGGTAATTTAAACTGGAGGAAAGTGACTGTTTGTATAGCTAGATATAGACATAAATGTATAGATAGATATTTGTACCAGTGTACTGGCAATGTATTACATGGGAAGCAGTTTTATATTGCTATTTTGTCCCACCAATAATCTTTCTTATAATATAGCTTTAGTCAGTTCATAATTTTCCAGCCCTAATGTGTGATATATTATACTATATAAGAGTGAACCCACTTTGATTCGGATGTTTGGATTGAACAGAAAAGCCCAGTGTTTATGTACCTTACCAAAGGAAATGCACTTTTTCTTCAAACTGAACATTTTGTAAGTCCTTTTCTACCGCAGTGCTTTTGGCCATATCTTACTACATCACAGTTCAGGGATGTGAAATTCTTTTAGTATATTTCACAGGGAGTGCATAATAACCTTTGTAAGATTTAGAATTACTCCCTGATGACATTTGTTTCCCTTTCTAGCAACTGCTGGTCCCTCCTTTTCCCTCCTCAGGATCTGAACTTTGAACGTGGATGTTTATTGCATGATAAAGGGAACCTGCCTTTTTAAATGCATGTTGTTGTGTTTAAAAGTTCTGTAAGTGAGCGTTACTCTTACATTTAGAGATGGAGGAGTCTAGGGATGCGCCCCATATTTGTGTCGAAAGGAGTGTCTGTTTTCTGTCCTGTTCGGTAAAATGATAATGGTTATGTTTTGCCTTGTGTTGAGATGTTTCTCACCCAAAATGTTTCTTTTGGCTTGTTCAGTGGTTGGCAGATTTAGGTTTGCATGTTTTGGCAGGCAAGAATGACTGTGTGCGCACAAGTTTTTGCAATCCTGGAAAAAACTTGAATGCTTTTTCAGGGCAAGATTAACTCAAAGAAAGACAAATTATCAGATAGGGTGTGTTTCTTTTTGTTTTGTTTTTTTGGGGGTGGGTGGGGGTGGCCAATGCATTTGTGCTTAGTTTTATTAACTAAGATTTGAATTTAATTAAATTATTCTTATCACCATCTTATACTTCTGTTTAAATCATTGCTTTTTATTGACTTTATCCGCCATTTAGAACACACAGTGGAAAGCAACAAAACACATTCAATGAGCAAATAGTCATGGGTCTGTTGAACCCATGGGCCATTAAAAAGGCTTATGCAACAAAGTTATTAACAAATACCAAGTGAAAATGCTTTAGTGTTGTTTTTTTTTAAGAAATGTAAAAAATGTACAAGTAATGTCACGGAACATAAGCTTTTATTGTATGTGTTTATGTGTTCATTGATTTGTGTTTCTGGCAGCACTTGATACTGAGATTATTTTGCAGAAGCTGCTGCTGGTGCGCTGTTGTGTGGACTAAAGCTTCATGTTAACAAAGCCTACTGTTTGAAGCAGAAATGTTTTTTAAACTGACAAACAAACATGAACTGTAACCCACACTATCTCCTCCATCCTATTCTATAGGAAAGCTTTTGAGTTACTGTGAAAATAAGACTGTATGAGGACCTCAATAGATTGGTCATTCATAAGTGCTTCACCATCTGGGCCCCACTTCCAGGTGCTTGAAATGAGTCATGGCACCCAAGTTCAATCATTCCAGAGTCTATTCCAAAAACCAGGTTGCAGCCTTCTCTTCACTAACTGCAGACACTTTTATGACTCACAAAACCAGGCAGGGGTGAAGAACACTGACAGAGCAAACCTCTGTTTTAATTTGGATTCAAGAGACAAAAGCAAAAGCTGCTCTTCTTGTTGAAGGATATTATATAAAATTCAATTGCAAGATGACCACATTGCATTTTTTTCTCCTATATAAATCATTATTTCATTTAGCTCATTCAATTTCACTGCAGGTAACATGTATGTGTGACATTGCAAGTGACAATTAAAGACTCAATCAGTCAATCAATCAAAGCTCTGAAAATCAAGCATGAAGCTTGACTTTTGTTGCCATATGATATTAGCATGTAATTAAAGTCAGACATCAACAAGTCAATATCGCTTACCTCTTAGATAATGAAAGTTGTTCCTTGACCACAGACACAAGCTTACAGCTTTTTCATTCCTCTCTAAAAGCATCAAATACGGCACAGCCATCCTTCATTTTTAGGCAGCTGTATCCCAGGCTTTGTGGCTGAGTAGATGGCGTAGTTGCTAACCCAAAAAGAATGTCATTAGTATGGCTTTCAGCACAGCTGAATGCTGATCTAAAAATTACTTTAGAGGCTTTTCCTACCGTGCCAAGAACAAAATGATGGAGGGAATACTGAGTCATTAAAATATTGGCGTGGAATTGGTTTAATGCATACTGAATATCTGCGCAATATTAGCTTCCAACAGCATCGGCACAAAAGTACTTAACATAAGCCCTCAAAATGCTACATGCACTGATAACATGTACATGTTGAAATTAGCATGCCATGTCACTGTCTTCAACATTCATCATGATTATCATGATCTGCTTGAAATAGAATCATATTATGATAAAATAAGGGGAAAAATCAATGTATATTCCTATCGAAATATATTGACATATGCACACGTATGCTTAAAATTTACATGAAAATTTGAAGTACACACACATGATCTCACTCAGCTGTGGTGTTTGTGCTTTAGCTCATCGACCAGGAGATCAACCCTCACGTGGATCAGTGGGAAGCAGAAGGGAAGTTTCCAGCCCACAAAATCTTCAAGATCTTAGGAAATGCAGGATTTCTAGGAGTCAATAAGCCAGTTGGTAAGACACCTAATATTATCTTTTGGGTAAAGCGGTAGCTCTGAAATAAACCCTTCTAATAACAATTTCCAGGATAGTTTCCAATCCTCCCTCAAATTTTTGGGAAGTTTGACATGGAGTTGCACATATAAGATGAAACGCAGTGTTTGTTTGGCCAGCTGTACTATTGTCAGATCTCTTGAAGACTAGCAGTGCATGCTGAGATAGGTTCCAACACCTGCAATTTTGAAAAATGATTAGTTTAATTAACTTAGTGGGTTTCATGCATTATCAGGAAGAGAGCGATAAGGAAAAGCTTTGTTTCATTTAAAGTCTCAGAAGCCTTTGTTTTTGGAGAAGTTCATTTTCTATGCAAAGAATGATGACTGCTGAGAAATTATAATAACCATCACATTAAAGTGCTAGACTTAGTGTATGATTTTTTTTTTTTTAAATAATGCAGGAGAATTTAGTTCAAATTATTTTGATTAAACATCTGAGATATGCTTTTCACTTAATTGTTATTTGTTCAATGTATCTAATACCTTACAAAAAAGGAGTTAAAGGGATTAAAATAGTTAAAATTCCATTGATTGAGCTTAGCTTATGTTTGCAGTGTATGTACAACCCCAATTCTAAAAATGTTGGGACGCTGTGAGAAATATAATTGAAAACACAATGCAATAATTTGCAAATCTTGTGAACCAATATTTTATTCACAAAAGAACATAGAAAACATATCAAATGTTGGAAGTGAGACAATTTACCAATTCATGAAAAAACTAGCTCATTTTGAATTTGATGTCAGCAACACATTTCAAAAAAGTTGGGACAGGGCCATGTGTACCACTGTGTAACAACCCTCTTCTTTTACCAACTGTCCATAAATATCTGAGAACTGAGGAAATCGGTAGCTGGATCTTTGGGAGAGGAATGTTGTCCCATTCTTGTCTGATGTGTGATTCCAGTTGCTCAACAGACCTGGGTCTTCTTTGTTATATTTTGCATTTCATGGTGCACCAAATGTTTTCAATTGGTGAGGGGTCTGGACTGCAGGCAGGCCAGTCCAGCACTCACATACTTCAACTACAAAGCCATGCTTTTGTAATAGCTGCAGTATGCGGTATAGCATTGTCTTGCTGGAATATACAAGGTATTCCCTGAAAAAGACTATGTCTGAAGGGAAGCATACATTGGTCTAAAACCTTTATATACTTTTTAGCATTGATGGCGCCTTTCCAGATGTGCAAGTTGCCAGTACCCTTAATGCATCGATAAAACTCATGCTGTTCATGTTTTGACAGAAAACACAAAAGCCACTCATAATGTGAATAGCACTGCTTGAACCAATCATAAGGTGGAGCGTAGGCTAGCAGCTGGCAGCAGGACACATGCTAATGTTTGTGTTTCTGCAGTCACGTGCACCACATCTCAGGAGAGAGAGCAAGATAAAAGAGAAAATGACAATAGAAAACATGAGGGACAGCGTTACTAAAGGAGACACGGCAAACAGCCCAAGGCTCTAAGGCGAGGACATTGTTGAGGAGTTCAGTGAGTGGAGATATTTTGGCTGTTTAAAGTCCGACAGAAAGCTCTGAAGCTCCGCTGCAAGCTGTGTCAAAGCACATTTACCACAAATACAGTAATAGTACTGATATGTTTTAATGTCTGAAGCAGGATCATCCTTTAGAGTCCCCAACCTTTTTTGTACCAGGGACCAGTTTCATGCATGAAAATTTTTCCACAGACTAGATAGAGGCGCGGGGGTTCCAATAACAAAAACCATTGTCAGTTCACAGTATGTAATCTGAATGCAACAGTTACCCTTTATATTAGGCAATTACACTAATTCTACACTAGAATATCAACTCACCATAATCCATAGTCAGTAGGAGCCCTGGGCTTGTTTCCCTGTAACTAGACGGTCCCATCTGGGGGCAATGGGAGGCAGTGACATGATGCTTTCGGCACAGACACATTTATTGAAGTGATGGCCCTCAGTAACTGTTTTTGTCCTTCATGTTCACATTTTTTTCTCTTAAAAAATTCCAAGGGCTTTGTCTTTTAACAGTAGGTTTTTTGTCTAAATGTGGTGAAGCAGTTTTGAAGGTTTCATGGCTTCGTCAGCCAGTCGGTCACCGCAAATTATGCACGCCGGGTGTTTATAACCTGCTGCCATGAAACTGTAACTTAGGTAAGAATCCTTGTTTTTTTTCTTTCAAATGCAGCTGTCTCTTTGCTGGCAGTCTGTGACCCTTCTGCTGTTCCATCGTTTGCTCATTTCTTCCTGCAAAAGCTCTCCAGTGAATTTTGTTTCTCATTTTATTTCAAGGGTTAGCTTGTGTCACTGATGTGTATAATGGCATGCCAGGATAGTGAGGTGAAGGTGGACACAGTTGTTTTTCAAAATAAAATCCAGAAGACTAAGGAAAAAAAAAACAAAGTTTAAAAAAAAAACCATTTAGCATCGCTTGATTAAGGGACAGGGCAAGGATTTGCTTACAAAATAAAATAAATATAAAAATATACGGAATACGCGAAATCTTAATGCTACTGCTTAAATTTATCCATGACTGCTCTAAGAAATTTGGCAAGTTTTGATTGAGTTTTAACATTAACGTTGAAAAGTTGTCTCATTTGAAAGTATTTGGCCTAGTATAGTAATATTTGTATAAGAAGATTTTTCTATATTTTGTGAAATGCGGACAAACGAGTGCATAGTGGAATTCGTCTCCCACTTCATCCAGATTAAAAAGATCCCATTTGCTAGATTTATTTGGGTTATGAAATCTTTCCGCATTAATAGGAAGTCTATGAGCACCACACCAAAATTTAGATAAGGTAATTCTATCATTAAAGTCCAAGTTTAATAGCGGTACCAAATGATCCACGAACCAGGGTTTGGGGACCCCTGCTTTAGAGCACAATGTAATACTTTACAGTCCCAGACCCTAACAGGTGCTGCTGGTCCTCCTGAAACAACCACAGGGTCCACTTTCTCTAGCTCCATGTCTTATACAACAAAAACACAATGAGACCACAAAGAAAACAGCCTACTTTATGTTTTTTTAAATGTGGGATTTAAGCAGTTGATTAAAGTAATGATCCCTGGTTAGCAGTTATTTCAGACAACTCAGCTATACACAGAGTGCAGAGAGTGCACATCTGAACCATATCTGAGCCTCACTGTCCACTGCACTGACCAAGGCTGGAATCTGAAAAGCAAATGACTTTAAACTGCACACTTTTCTGAAGACTAAACAGGTGAAGTTATGACTAGGACTCACAGAAGCTCTTTGATCCTGAGGATAGAGAAACAGTTTTTTTTGTCTGTTTCTTTATAGGTTCGCATAGATTCGAACTATTTGAAATGATTAGAAAACAAAGGAAAGGATGTAGTACAGAGGTAGATTATTTGAAATTTCATTTTATATTAATATCTACTTTATTTAATTGGAAGACTTAGTTTTAGAATAAAGATTTTATTTTAGTTTGAGTTTACCAACAACTTTAATGTTCTCCTGTAAATCTTGAAAGCTCCCGACTGCTCAGAATTAATATTTAACTTAAGTATATATACCCATTTTATTTATTTGAAATACAGTTGTGTATTAGTCTACAGTATAGTTTATAATGTTCAACTTCTCACAGACAATAATATTCAAGCTAAAATTTACCTTATATCTTCACATCTCACTTAGACGTAAAATGGAAATTTTAAACTTAACAGAAATTATTTGATTTATATCGATAGCAACCAGTATTAAAAATCATATCGTGATATGAATTTTTCCAATATCACCCAGCTCTATTAGGTACTGTAGATGAAGGAATTTTCAAAGTCTGCAATTTTATGCTAAGGTCCATTATTCTGAAATTGCTGCACAATTTGTAGATACAGTTTCTTTGATATTGCTAAACCTCTGCCCATCTTTACTTCTGAGAGACCCTGCCTCTCTAAAGTGCTCTTTTTATACCCAGTCACATTTCTGGCCTGTTGGCAGTTAACTTAAATAGTTCCAACATGTTCCTCCAGCTGTTTCTTTTTAGTACTGTTACTTTTCTGGCACTTTGTTATCCTTGTCCCAACTTTTTTGAGACATGTTTCTGCCATCAAATTCAAGGCAATCTAGTATTTTTCATGAAATAGTAAAATGCTTTCAAAATTTGATATGTTGTCTGTGTTTCTTTGTGAATAAAATATTGGTGTATGAGATTTGCAAATAATTGTAATCATTGTATCTGTTACATGAGAATGGTTCTGAAAGTATCGGAGGGCATTTTGTGACAGACTTTCGTGCATTTTTATTCAAACTTGAAGACTGATTAATCATCCAGGCCCTGGTCTACACGATAAATGCTGCTTGGACAAGCTGCTTTTGTTGTTACTGCAAAATATCCCATGATAAATTTGCAACATAGCTGGGAATTGAAAACCCTTGGGACAACATAAGTATTGCTTTAAAGGATACTGATTTATTTAAAACCCAAGAAGACTGTCAAGAAAATCAGTCTCTCTCAATAATAATTTAGGTGGTAGATAGAATTTCCCTTGATTTGGGGATACATGGATTGAAATGTATCCCGCAACACACTATAAACCCAAGAATCCTTCAGTGTGTGCCCATTTTGACCATTTCTTCTTCCAAAGAACTTGTAGCACATCCTTTTCACAGCTGAATTCCTGTTCGATCTGTTTTTCTTTCTGACAACCATTCATTATCAGTCTGGTTTACAAATGTTCCCACTGTGATGATGTGCGCTGGTGTCACTGCACCATCCCACTACAGCTGTCTGAAACCAAGTATGACCCTTTCCAGATGTATATCCAGCTGGGTCATCACTGAAGTAGTGGGAATTAGTGAAAGATATACAGGACAAGGCCACAAAATATGTGTGGTTGTATGTGTCATCCATTCTGCATTAGTGAAGAGATTTTAGGTGTTTGACAATCAACAGCAGATGTATAATTTTCCTTATCTATTCTGTAATCTATTTAGTTATTCCCACAGTAGAAGATTAATTTCTCTAAATTAATTTGACACTCCTTCTCATTGTCTTTAGTAAAATAGAGCGGTAGTTCATGTTCTGACATTGTTGGTAAATGGAAAAAAGCGTATGAGTAGCAATGCTAGAAGATGAGTCGCTTGTAGAAGTTTTCACAGGTCTGTAGGTCAGAGAGAAGGGAGGGCGAGGGAATTAAAATGTGCTGAGTACACAAGCATTAAGCATTAGTTGACAAGATTAGAGAGGAGGATCGGCCCAGCAGGAAGGCTGGGTGAAGACACACTGTATGATCAGGTAATAGATTAATTGCTAGTGTGTACAGTGCAAGAAATATGCTTAAGAGATCCCATTTGAGAAACAAATTAACATTGCAGGGTCGGTAATACTCTGCAAATAACAAACGAGTGTTAAAGGTATTACATTGATATAAATATTGAAACAGTTAATTTTTTTGTTTAATGATGCGCCAAATGTTCTCTATAGGTGAAAGATCTGGACTGCAGGCAGGCTAGTTCAGCACCCGGATTCTTCTCCGACGAAGCCATGCTGTTGTAATAACTGCAGTATGTGGTTTTGCATTGTCCTGGTGATGTACACAAGGCCTTTCCTGAAATAGACGTTGTCTGGAGGGGAGCATATGTTGCTCTAAAACCTGTATATACCTTTCAGCATTCATAGTTCCTTTCAAAACATGCAAGCTGCTCATACCATACACACTTATGCACCCCCATAACCATCAGAGATGCTGGCTTTTGAACTGAATGCTGATAACACGCTGGAAGGTCTCCCTCCTCTTTAGCCCAGAGGACAAGGCGTCCGTGATTACCTACAAGAATGTCAAATTTGGACTTGTCTGACCATAGAACACTTTCCCACTTTGAAACCGTCCGTTTCAAATGAGTCTTGGCCCACAGGACACCACCACGCTTCTGGACCATGTTCAAATATGGCTTCCTTTTTGCATGATAGATGTGCAGATGTGCATGTGCAGATGGCACAGCGGATTGTGTTAACCGACAGTGGTTTCTGGAAGTATTCTTGGGCCCGTAATGTCAGTGACACAATCATGGCGATGAGTGATGCAGTGTTGTCTGAGAGCCCGACGACCACGGGCATCCAATAAAGGTTTTCGGCCTTGTCCCTTATGCACAGAGACATCTCCAGTTTCTCTGAATCTTTTGATGGTGTTATGCACTGTAGATGATGAGAGTTGCAAAGCTTTTGCAATTTGACATTGAGGAACATTGTTTTTGAAGTATTCCACAATCTCTTTACATACTCTTTCACAGATTGGAGAGCCTCTGCCCATCTTTACTTCTGAGAGACTGCCTCTCTAAGACATCCCTTTTATAGCTAATCATGTTACAGACCTGATATCAATTAACTTAATTCCTTGCTAGGTGTTCTCCCAGCTGAATCTTTTTTAACTTTCTTGCTTTTTCAGCCATTTGTTGCCCCCGTGCCAACTTTTTTTGGGACCTGTAGCAGGCATCAAATTTGAAATGAGCTCATTTAGTGGATGAAGGTGTACAATTTCCCAGTTTGAGCATTGTTATGTTATCTATGTTCTGTTGTGAATAAAATATTGGCTCATGTGATTTGAAAGTCTTAGTTTTCATTTTGTTTAAATTTAAAGAACGTCCCAACTTTTCTGGAATTCGGGT
>VUQH01085325.1:0-14061 GCA_015106775.1 Etroplus canarensis
GTTTTGAGCCTCAAACCGAGCGTAGAAGACATTCAGCGTGTCTGAGACGGAGGTATCACTGTCACAAGCAGATGGTGTTGTCCTGTAGTTAGTGATCGCCTGGATGCCCTGCCACATGCGCCGGGAGTCTCTGGTGTTCTGGAAGTGGCCGTGGATTCTCTGGGCATGTGCGCGCTTCGACTCTCTGATGGCTCAGGACAGTTTGGCCCTTACTGTTTTTAAGGCCGCCCTGTCTTCTGCTTTGAAGGCTGAGTCTCACGACTTCAGAAGAGCACGCACTTTTGCAGTCATCCACGGCTTCTGGTTGGAGCGTGTGGTGATGTTCTTGGAGATGGTCACGTCATCAATGTACTTCTCGATGTAGTTGGTCACTGATGCCTTGTGTTCTTCCAAGTCAATAGAATCACCGTTGGTTGCACATACATATATATGTGTGTGTGTGTGTGTGTGTGTGTGTGTGTGTGTGTGTGTGTGTGTGTGTGTGTCAGGAGAGGCACTAAGCTTAAACCCTAAGACAAATATTAAAATTATAAATGAATACCAGATAAAAAATTCCAGATTAGTCAAGGTCCAGGTTATCAATTACCCTTTTGGTCAGCAGGGTGCGGTGGACTCTATACTATTGTTGGGTAACAGCAAGAGAAAGATGCAAAGGACGGAAAGAGATAGAAATAGATGATCTGCTTTAGTGCAGCTAAGAAAAAGACATTTTATTTAGGTAAAACATAAACAAAGAAAAAACTACGATGAAAGCTTATTAAGAGGTGTAAAGTCTTAGCTAACATATTTCAGTTAATTCACATTTTTTTAACATTTTTGTTCACTTCATTTAATGTACTTATTTCTAGGCCACACTATACAGCCTAGTGCTATCTATATGCTAGATTCCTATAGACCCTCTTAATGATATTTAGTTCATACACACATGCTCCTACCATACCAAAGACAAGCTCATGTAATTAATATAAATACATTTATTTGTTTAGTGCTTTTCAAAACAAGTTACAAATTGTCAAGCACACACAGTGATTTCTTTCTTTGTGCCGGTGCCATGTCCCTGCAAGGGAATAATGGATGTCTAACTGGATTATAAGTGTCTCTGTGTCCTTTCAACCTGTAACAGACTTTGACATGTCCAGGAATATCAGCTCATTTCTGCCATTGGGCCCGACGGCCTTTCATCTTATTGTCTGATGAAACATTCACCTTCAAAGGCTTGTATATTTTCCATCATGGGGAACTCTGGTTCAAGGAAATGTAGAATAAACTTTCTTTTATTATTTTAGAACATAGTGCCTCCACAAGCACTGGCTACGTGATACTGCCTGAGAAGCTGAGAAAAAACAAGTCCCAGCTACAAGACATAAAACAAATCTGATCCCTGCAGCAACCAAACTTAATCAGTGCAAGTCAACATAATCTAATTACACAAAGACAGTGTTTATGCTGTATCTTCCTATTTATCGCTTCCTTACAGGTCTGCGTGATTGTCTAATCAGTATAAGCACAGATAGTCATTTCTTTCTATATCTACAATGCTAGAAAGAGTTATTATTGCTTTCCATGTAAGATAAAAATCAAGTTGTTTCTTTTTGGGTTGGAACACATTCCAGACTAAAGATGCAATATCATGTCTGTTTGAGGTAGCTTGGGGCAGCACAGACACTAATGGGCCTGGGTATTGCATTTGTGAGGTCATTCAATTAACATCTCAGATTGATGTCTGCTGTTGATTCCAGCTCAGACAGTTCCTTGTCTAACCTCATGTGTCTTTCCACCTGAGGAATATTTTATGGATAAAATCATGTAGTTATTTTTGTTTTGCACAATTATGAGTTTCAAAAAGGTACAGATGGGACAGCAGGATTCAAAACATCAAAATTATTTATTTACACTTAAGTATAGCCACACAACCTGTAAACCTTATAGTTGTGACTATTATTTACTTAACTGATTAAAATAAGCTTTCTTTCAAATAAACTTTTAAAGCAAAAGTGTTTTTCTGGTTACAGGTCCTTGAATATAAGATTTTGGTCTTTTTCTTTGCCATACATAAAAGTAAACTTTACACCTTCTAATTTTGGATTTTTAAAATGTATACATTACATTTTTTACTCAGAGCCAAATGACGAATCAGTTCAAGAAAATAATTGTCAGATTCATCTGTTATTCAAATAACTTTGTTGCAGCCCTAATAAATAAAATACTGCCATACGATCAAGTTTAAACTATTCCATTGTGTTTCGCAATGTTTTTGTTTTATCACCAGTGTTTTAAAGTAAGGTTTTAGAGACATTATACAACTGTTTTTATGATTCAGTTTAGTGTTGCATTAGAATTCATCTGGGGCTGTTTACATGTGCCAGAAGAATATATATGCCTCTTTCATTATTAAATGCTCAGCTATGTTCACAAGCTAGTAGCGATAACTGTCAGACTGCTCTTTGAGTCAAGGAAAGTAGCCTACAGTGTGCTTATTTTTACTGACAGATCCATCTGCTGAAAAATTAAATGTGTTTTTCAAGACTGGAAATTTCATGTGACTGTGTCCTGTACATGTGAAATGGATGGATGGATGGCAGGCATATCATAAACTATTGCAATAGTAGCAGCGTAACTAAATATATATCCTGCACACCTAATTAAAAATTAAGAAAAAAAACCCAGAAGATACATTACCATTTCTAACTTTTGACAGGATGGGCATCCTCCGGCCCTCCCCCAAAATGCCTCACTATCCTTCCCTCTTGTCTTGTGTTTCTCAAATAAGGGCTCTAAGGAAGGCAGATCGCTCCACCAGAGGGAACTCTGGTGGGTCAGATTGCACAGACATCGCCCCAGTGCTTGTGAGAAATGCAAATGCATAACCTGTTCACGTCTGAAACAAATGAGTGTTTTTGAGTAGTGTTTTTTTTTTTTGTGAGGAGTCTGTATTTCAAGTACAAGTACAAGCCTGCTTCCTTAACAACCATAGACTAGAACTATGCTTACTTCTTCATATGCTTGCCTATTATTTCTCTAAGTTCACCCTAATATTGCAGGCTAAAAGCAGCCCTATATCTCACATGTGGACAGCCACAATCCTATCCAATCCTATCATTTATGTTGATCATTGTAATTTTTTTAGACCACTCATACCTTCAAAATAGATATTTTCATATAAAAGTAAAATCAGGTAATTAGAGCTACTGTTTATTTGCTGCATTGCGAAAATCTATCACCTGCTGCCTATGTACATTACCGGAGAGGACAGAGCACAAAGCAAGTGCCAAGACCTCTTGGCTTAGAGAGGAGCTATAGTGGCATGTCAGTCTAGATAATTAGTGCTTAGTCTGAGGGAATGAGGCTTTAATCAGCAGAGCTCTGTGTTGATCATTGGTGTTCAGTGTTCCATAGAGTACCATCAGTCTGTTAATAAAGTCACTGACCCACTGACTTGTTGACTAAATGCAACAAGAACATGTACATTCAGACAGATCTTTGACATACTCAAATTTTCCTTCATTCATCCATTTGTATTTTCAGTCAAATAATGCTACAAACCTCAGTGCATGCTGAATCTTTTATCTAGACAAACACAACACAGTTTTTTAAAATAACCACATCCAATGCCAGTGTATAAAAAAAAATCTCACTTTTAACATTTTCTGCACAAGGAAACTATAGAATGGAACTTGAAAATGGTCATGATTATGGCAGTTAAACTTTGGTAACAGTATGCATGAAGTTAGGCCACTAAAACACTTGGCTAAACAGCTACTTTGGCAAATTGCACTGCAAGTAACAGACTTAGAAACGCCATGTGAATAACTAAAGATGCAAGGCATTACAAAATCTATAAGACAATTTCATGATCCCAAAGGTGATGTTAGTCCTGCCCCTGCCCCCAGAGACTTTATAACCACTGAACTTGGAGACAGAACATGTTCATATTGCAGAGATACAAGCAAGGTGTCCTTTGCTGTTTTAAAGAACAGTAAAGTAACATATTTATTAACCTGGAAATGTTTTCTGTTTGAAACTTTTGTATTTTGCACTTTTTGCTTTGTTTCCACTTTAAAAAAAAAAAATTGTTGAGACGTTAAAAATGACATGGTTAGGTTTAGGAGAAGATTGTGGTTTGGATTAAAGTGCATTCTTTGCAAAATTAACCCTACACATTAAAAAAAATATGCTTACCCTGTGATAAAATATTACACCCAGGGTCCTTCAGGTTTTTCTTATCAGATTTGGGTTGTGATTTTATACATGCAGGTTTTGTATTCCAGTGAAATTAAAGTTATCGCTCCACGTTTATTCAGATAAGGGCTTAATCCCACTGGAAATAAAGATGGCTATCAAGTTGTGAGATGCATCCAGATGGAATTTATGACAACTTATATCAGTGTGATTTGTGCAAGCGCTCAGATATATGCCGATATACACAATACTCCTGATATAGTCATATAATGAGTATTTTTTTTTAAAAAAAGATTGTTTTTATAGTCTAATCTTAATTAAACACAGAAATTAGCCACCTGTAACAGCAATTTCGGTGGATTTCCGCCAGAGGCAACTTGACCTGAGTTAGTGAGCTGTGAATACTTCTCTATTTAGCTTTTGCTTCTACTGGAGCGCTCATATCAAATAAAATACATACCTATTAAAATCCTCCCGTTACTCGTTATAGTACATTGTTTCACTGCTGCTATTTTTGTAAATGCTGCAAAGCACCTTGTAACTTTAGTTTTGAAAGGTGCTATAGAAACAACATTCTTTTTCTTCTCTTTACTAAATTTATTGAGAGCTGACAAGAAATAAACAGCAGCTGACATGCAGTGCAGATCTTTGATTACAGTTTCACTTTAACAAAGACTCCCAGACACAGAGGAAAAACAGAGAGAACTTTTGAGAGAGACACTTCTTCTAGCTTCAAGTTTGTTTGTTGGCATTAAATGCACAGCTTGTGGAAAGGATGTGTCATGACGGCAGCTGTGTGGATCTGAGAATGCCCAGCCATCACTCTCTTTTTGAAGCCAAGTGTGAAATGGGCTTTAAATCACTTTTACCCCAAGCACTCGCATTATTGATGGCAGACTCTGAATCCCATGAAAGAGGCTGTCTTATCGGTTTAGCACAAATGCTGCAAATTAGTAAAGTAATTATTATGGGTTTAGCTTTATAAATGCAGCTAACCACAATCCTCTCAAAGACATGCATGCATGGAAATTAAATATTTTAGGAACGCCTTAGCGAATGGAGCAGACCAGAGGGCACCTTCCACAATCCAGTCTGATTCATGTGAAATTTATCATTTCATTCAATTTCCTTTGTTTTAAAATACAAGAACAAAGCACTGAGTTCCCTGTTCTCAATTCATTATAATGAACCGGTTCCTTTTGTGTTACATTATGCACAAATGACTGTGGAACAAACAGAAAAGCAATGAACATTACTTCTGAATGTTGTTGATGCCTGAAGCCTTCATGTGGGATTTACTGGGATCTTCCAGTGAAAAAAAAAAAACAAAAACAAAAAAAAACAAAAACAAACTTAAGAAAGACAAAGTTGGCCTTCCAGATTTGTAAGCATTCCTATCTGGAGTGCATTTAGCCCATATTGAAATATGGGGTAGCACTCATGGGACTAAATGACCTGCCAAGATGTACAGAGTTTCCCATCTAAGGCTTGCTGACCTTCAGTTTGTCCAAGCACAGACTTTGTACAGCAGAGAGAGGTCAACATCACAGGAGTAATGCTTCTTTAATTACAGAAGCTGCAAAAAGATTGCAGCCCTATCAGACCTGTGGAGCCATGCCAGGCTCAGTGCCAGCCTGTGTTGGTGTACTACTGGCTACCAACAGCAACAATTCATCTTCGCTCTGTGTATTTCTCTGGGAGATATAAAATGACACCGTTCCTGCTCTCATCTCATCTCATTCTCCGGAAGCCATCTCTGCTGTGATGAATCATTTCATCTTCTACTCATTGCTGGTTTTGGAGAGACAGAGCAGCAGGCGTTTCCAAGCCAACTGTATTGCATACTCATTTTTACAGGCTTTAGACGGTGAATCAAAACATTGAATATTAACATTTCCTGTCTGCACAAAAGATGATTAAGAACCCATCACTGCTGCTCTGTGCCCACATTCTGCATACACATACAAATAATGCACACATTGGCTTACCTTTAGAATTAATGTTTAACATATTATCTTGTTTTATTCTAATGTTATACAGAATATGTATAACACTAAGTTTACTTTTATCCAGGGGTGATGGAAGATCTACATCTGCTTAAACAATCTGTCAAACCTTTCCCACAGTGATTATCTAATAACAGCTTGGCATCCAAATAGTACTGAAGACCTGTTGAGTTTTAATTTTCTTCACTTGTTGCAAGAGGACCTGCTACAATTATTAGAATAAATTTACATTAGTCACACTTGTTTATCTCATAACAGCCCAATATTCAGACCCTTACTACATGTACTTTCTTAAACAAAACATTCTAGCAAACTGATAACTTACAAATATTTATGGCATGCCACAAAAAAAGTAGAATTTCCCCTTCATAATACCTGTGCAGCAAGTGATTTTTTTGTGTAACTCTCTTGTTTAAATTGGAATAAGACTTAACGTTATGCATGATTAAGGGAATGGCCACTGACTGGCAGGTGAGTGCCAACTTGGCTGCTTAACTGCCTGCCAGGTGTCCCTTCAGCTAATTTGATTCACTGAATTGGGCCTCTTCACCTTATATGTGTTATTGGTGCCTTTTAAAGCATTTAATGAAACTACTTGACAAATAATATGGATCTATTGTACTAACAGACCAACTAAGAAATCTGTTTTGGTGAGTGAAATTCTAGTATTCTATTTGTATGTCACTTGGCACTAATTAGCAGGTGCCTGTGTATCTAAGGGGCCCAAGCCAACAACAGATAAACAATCCCTTAGCATTATCCCTCCTCCACCAAATTGGCATTTGCCAAACCCAGACTCATCCATCAGATTGCCAGATAGAGAAGCATCATGAACATGCTTCCACTGCTCCAGAGTCCAGTGAGGCTGTGCTTTACATCTGTCCAGCTTCTGCTCAGCCATGGGAACCCATGACATGAAGCTCTCAGCGCACAGTTTTTGTTCTGATGTTAATGCCAGTGGAGGATTTGAACAATGCCGTTGCTGAGTCAGAAGAGTATTGTGGACTTTTACAAACTATGTAACTCGGCACTCAGCAAACCCACTCTCCAACTTTGTTGTGGTGGTTCCTAAACACTTACACTTGACAATGATACAACTTGCAGTTGATTGTGGAGTATCTGAGATAGAAGAAATTTTAGCAGCTGACTTGTTGGAACAGTGACATCCTATTACAGTACCACTGTCATGGTCCTAGGTCTTTGTAATTTGGTTTTGTATGTTTTGAGTGTCTTTTATATAGTTGTGAGTTTCTGAGTTTTTATTTTTTGCTGTTGCTTTTTTTGTTTAACGATGTTTAGTTACTTGGTTCTTTAGATGTATCCTTCTGTGTTCTTGTCTTTTGTCAAGTTTGGTCTTGTGTCTATGTTCTCTGCTATGTTTCTCGTTTCCCGTTTTAAGCCCCTGCCACACCTTGACGATTTAACCAGTGTATGCCCATGTAGGAAAAATTTGGTAATACGCTGGAGTACAATGAATAAACTCATGAAAAGTTTTGTATAAATTAAGAACACGCTGAAGCATGCTGGTATACGTTGTAGTACAGCATGATTGCCACTACTCACCTCCCCCTTTATTATCTCCACCTCCACAACTCACCCCAGACCGTTCAGTTTCCTCTGTCTCCTTTGGATCTTCCTCACCATTATTCCTGGATATTATTCTTCTACTGACTTTCTGCTTGCAGTAACTCCAAGGCTTGAAAACGAGTACAATCTTTTATTACTTCAGAGAGTGTAAGCATTGCTTGCATGGCACTTAGACCCTTTGTTTTCTGTTGGGACCTGTTTCAGTGACTCTTCAGCCACTCACCTTTAGTTTCCCTTTGTAGTGATTGGTGTTAGCCTTTGTTAGCGACTTTTGCTGCTAGCTCTTGTGTTGTTGCTTCATGCTTGTGTTTGCCAACCTCAGTTTTGTTTTGATTCTTGTCCTTTCATGTATTTGAAGCTAACCTCAGTTGTATTGGTTTTCCCTCAGTGTTATTAAAGCCTTGTCAAATCGCTTTGTTGTGTACATACGTTTGAGTCCATAAATAAATAAATTGTGAAATTATGACAGTTAATTGAGTTTTTCTTCAGAACTTTGTTTATTGTTTGGACTCCTTACCAGCTTCAGTTATAGCTTGCTTTTGGTTTCCCTCATCACGTCTGCCATTGAGACTGCATTTTGGGTTCTCACCACATCCATCTACAAACCCTGACAACCATGCTCAAATTCAGTCAGCTCGTTAGAGCAAGTCATTCTTTTACAAAAGTTTGTATAGGCAGACTGTATGGCTTGGTGCTTGATTGTATACTCCTGTGGCAATGGGACTAAATGAAACACTTGAATTTAATGATTAAGAGGTGTGGCTTGTTATGTTTGTCTACAGGTATATAGCATAAGCCAATGTGATGACAACCAAATGTAGGTCTTGATGCATGCTCAATCATCCAGGTAAGTAAAACCTCAAAAGTTGATTCTGTTCATCTGGACGTAAAGTTTTCCGTGGGAGAAACGTTTCATCACTCATCCAAGTGACTTCTTCAGTCTGAAGAAAGCAAATGTAGGCTTCAAAATACAAATCAGCAAACCAGTGACATCACAGTGGCTATTTCCATATTTCATATATATTTAATTATGAAAATGAAAGGCTAATGAAATACATTTTAAATGAAATGGAAAAATTAATCAAAGTTAAGTATGGCATTAAACTGACTTTGAACTATTAGGCGGGAGTTTGAGTGGGACCACTTTGTTCCACTTTAATTGTACTTTTGTTTTTTCTGTTGATTAGATTTAAGCACCAAATCTTCTTCTTCTTCTTCTTAAGCACCAAATCTACTTTAAAAAAAAGATTTTGCTTTAGGTTAAAATACACCCCTTTGTCATGGTCCCATATCCTCCAGGTGCTGACCTGATTCTATGGCTAAGTTGACACAGCAGGCAATTCTGATTTTTTTGCTGAGATCCGATTTTTTATCGCGGTGGTTCACATTACAGTTTAAATGTGACTGCCTTCAGACTTCAGTGTGCATTTGATCTTGCTGCGTCTCACCTTCTCCGGTGTAGAACTTTGACGTCTGTTTCACTTCCGTGACGTCGGATGAAATGCAACATGACAGTTCAGACTGAGGTCACTTTGAAAAACATTGGATACATTTCCGATTTAGGACCACATATAAAAGTGGCCTGAAAGCGATTAAAACAAAATAGGATCTGTGCTGTTCAGACTGTTATAAACATATCAGATATGGGTCACATATGGGCAAAGAAATTGGATTCAGGCCACTTTTGCCTGCTGCGGGAACGTACAGTAGTCTACGTCACTCTTCCTCATGTTCTGTCCTTCCCTTCTGTCTTTTTGAGTGTGTTTGCATGATTGGAGTACTTGCTTAGTTTTATTCTAATCAATAAAGAGAGGTCATTTGTATACACAAACTTTCTCTTGCTATTAAGTCTAACAACATGAAGACTATTTTTCAACCATGACTAGATGTTGACAAAAAACCTCCAGGCAACATGTATTCAGAGTTGAAATGTGTGATGGGTTGTTACCTGCTGTGTACCGACTTCTGTTTTCTGTTGTCTCTCCTAGCTGGATTTCTGCATGCATGGCCAGACCTAAAGTTTGTCTGACCCACTCTCATGCACTCACACTCATTGAGAATTGTTGTAGACTTTTGAATCTGCCTGAAACCTTTGGGGTGGAGACACAGACTGAACTTGAAGGAGACAATCTTTGTACCTACCTCTGCCATAGTTTCTGGACTTTGAACTCTGTATCCACATGCACCTTCTGAATCATTGTGAATACCTTTCTGTGTCATTAAATGCCCTTGAACTTTTACTGATCTGTGTCCTGCCTATTGAGTCCCTCTAGTGACACCTTTCACAATGTTAGACATACAGTAGCTACAAGCTACAAGGCAAACTTCTCCCACATGCAGCAAATAGCATGTCTGTAGTTATAACAGCAGGGCACAATGGCCTCCAGTCTCTGTCCATTTCAGACACTCAGACACTTATTAAAGTTTACCAGACTATTATGTAAATTGAAAATTCACACTAAAGTAGAAGTAAAGTATCTAATGAGTTTCATATGATGCTTGTGGGTCCGACCAAGATGCATGTAATGCGTCAGAAGCCTGCTTTTGTCAACGTAAACAAGTAAAAATGTCTAGTGGTGTTTTAGAATGAAACCATCACATAATTTATAGCTAACACAGGCTCTCGTGGATTTGCTGCAGCTCATCTTTCTCTTCTGCCCTTTCCCGGACAGAAACAGTGGCATTATATTTATTAGGAAATCTTTGCTGTGTAATAGCTTCAGCTCTGCCAATCAGATGACAAATAACAACATTACACCCTTGCCCAACAGAGACCTAGGCAAAAATAGGTTTTATTGTTAATCTGCTGAAGCCAAATGTATTTTACAAAAAATATCATCCCTTCACCGCACACTTCATTCAAAGAAGTTTATCTTGGGCAGTTGCTGTGCAAAATAGATGTGAATATCTCAACTGACAGTGCTTCTTATACAATGCGATTGAAAAAGATGTAGGCTGCATACATAGTGATTGTGATTTTCACCTTGTTGTTTGGATCACAGCTTCCCATCAGCCCACATTTGTATGCAACACAATCACACACAGTAAAACAATGTGTGTGCACCATTAAGAGTGTGTATATGAAATCTGCGCATGGATGAAAGGGTCATCAGCTGATAGCACCTAGATTATCTTTTTAACTTTTGAGTGATTTGAATATTAATCACCGGATAATTTTGTTAATTATTTTATCTAAGAGGGTAGTAGCAGTCAGCACTGTCACCTCACAGCAAGAAGATTCTGGGTTTAAACATTCTAGTTGGCTGAGGCCTTTCTGAGTGGAGTTTGTATGTTCTCCTTGTGGATGCCTGGATCAGCTATGGATATTTGGACTTCCAGTCCACCAACATGCCTGTTAGGTTAAAAAAAATAAGTCTAAGGCATTCTCCTTTAAAATAAGTTAAACGGCCTTTACCTTCGTGGCATGATCCTCAGTCATTTAACCATATAACCATATAATTAACTGCGAAACCTCATTTGCCATCCCAGCTGCATTTTTTTTTTTACATTGAAAGGACAGAAAGATGTTTGTAGGATAAACTAGTAGAACACAAATATGCCATATGCACAGATAATACCAGAGACCCCTGTTTACATCCATGGGGTCTGTGTGGAGATAGTGGACAACTACAGTTACCTCAGTATTCACACTGACAATAAACTGAACTTAGAGAAACACAGAAGCCATCTAAAAGAAGGGTCAGAGCCGTCTCTATTTTCTGAGATGACTCAGGGCCTTCAGTATCTGCTGAACAATGCACAGAATCTTATGAGTCGGTGGTAGCCAGTGCCATTCTCTATGCTGTGGTGTGCTGGGACAGGAGTTTGAGTGTAGCGGACACCGACAGACTCAACAAACTGATCCGCAAGGCCAGTAACGTCGTGGAAGCGGAGCTTGACTCTCTCAGTAATGTCAGAAAGGAGGATGCTGTCCAAGTTAAGGACAACACTGGACAATCTTTCACACCCTCTCCTCTGACAAGCTGGACAAGCACAGGAGCACATTCAGCATTTATTCTGCCAAGATGCACCACAAAACACCAGAGGAAATCATTCCTACTTGCGGCCATCAAATGTTTTAATTTCTCCCTGTGACTCTTGACTAGTTCTGTCCATACCCATATCATTTACATATTGTATGTGGTGTTTAACTTTTGAATTCCTTATGTTACATATTTCACCTTATACATATTTTAATCTTTTTTCTTCTGTCTTTGAGATTTATTTATTTTTTATATATAACTAAGTGTCTGTAACTAAATGCTGTTCCCCCTGGGATTAATGAAGTATTCTGATTTGAATATTACCCATGGCTAGACACTACCTGAACTTCCATAACAGGAACCCAGTGACATAACAAGCCTTTGGAAGTGACCACACACCTCTTTCTATACGAAGAGGAGACAGACAAAGCAGTCACAACCAAAGGGAAGGTTTTTGGATTTATATATTGCAGGCCACTTAATACCCTGGCTTAGATGATCATTTATATTTTACTGCTTTTTTACGAACCTTGTTGGTATTTTGAATTGCATTCATGTTGTCTGTGGTTGATGGCATTATGTGTTTCTTATGTATTTTGATTTTTGGTTGATGAATATTGTGGGCTCTTTTTTGATTCCTACACCTGGTCCATGTTTTGAAGATTCCTGTTGGTGGAGTATCACTGGTGGAATATTCTACGCCCAGAACCCTGTACTACATAGCAAGTTTAACATACCCAGGATGACTTTCCGTTCTTTGCCTTTACTTAACTTAACAATGGTGATCAGGATAGGTGGTCACGAAGGTGGTAATCAATTTGATAAGTTAACCCAGGGTTTATCAACATGAAAGGGGTAACGTTGGCAAAATCTGATCAGGTAGCTCTGTTTGCCATCAGGAAAGTATATGATCCCACTATCAATTTGGCTTTTGTTTTGTGCTGATCAGATGGATAGTTACAGAGATATGGCTAAAAATGTAAAAAAAAAAAAAAGTAGATTATTAGAAAACGTCACCTGGTGGCCATTTTGTATTTTAGAAAATGGCTGAAAATCTAAGGAGTTCCACATCTCATAAAAGCCTATCACTGTGCCAAAATTCAAAGTCCTGTTTTCACGCTGTCGCAAGGATTTGCAGTAGTGCTGATGAATCCACCAAATCCTGCTTTTCAAGGATATAATCACAAACCTGGATAATTCTACTGGCAGCAAAGCAGCTGATTATGTGAATGAATTAAAAACTAAGATATGAAAAAAATATGAAAAAAATATGAAGAGGTTAAACACATAATGCAGACTGAATTTAAAACAGCTGCTGCAGATAAAAACAAAAGGAGTATCTGTAACAGAAAAATTATTGTACAATCTAGTATTAATGTATGAATGTGTGTGTGCAGTCTTAGTGTTGAAAAGACTTATTATAACCTACATGAAGCCAGTAAGGAAAGTCAGAAAAAATGCTTTGTAACTTAACAGAGTATTATTAAGACAGGGTAAATCTAAAGAATTGTGATAGTTATTCCATTAAATTAATATTTAGATGTGTGTAAGACAGTTGTAGTTTTTATGCTTTTGGCTGTATCCCCAGTGCTGTTTAACAATCTGAGAGCAAACAAAAGTAAACATAAAAACAAAATTCAAATGTAGGTTTAGTCTATGTGCTAATTTGATTTATACTAAAAAAGTACAAATTGGATCATATATTAAGGCTTATAGAATAATTAAATTATTATAAAATTGTCTGCAGCCAATTGAAAAAAAAATCAAATCAAGGAATAATGTTTTTATAAGACTTATGACACTATGAAGAAAACTTTAGACCCTCTTATCAGGCAAAGAGGTCCAAGAGATCTTCCAGGATCGATGATGCTATTTTGCGGTGAATTGATTGGTCAGTAGGTGGGGATTTCATATTTGCTGATGTCTGATATGGAACTTAACCTACTCCAGAGTAGGTTAGGTCTGCAGCATAAGTTGCTATAGCAATGTTCCCAAGTAAGAAGTGAACTGCCTTTGTACTGTAGCATTGAGAACCCAGAGTTAACTCTGAAGTTACCTGGTTGGTGCAAATTCTGCTTTTTAGTACAGGCCTCAGGCTTGCCACTGATGGAACAACAACAAGTGAAAGGTTCCACTTGTGTTGACACCACTTGTCATGGTCCCCCCTGTCCTCGCCGGTTCTGACCCACCCGTTTCTTTCTCTTCTCCCTCCTTTTGCTTTTTGTTCTCTCTGTCAGGCTGGGCTGGGGACCACAAACGATTTCACTACTTCCAGCTGTATGATCTGGCCACGCATCCTCCTCCCA
>VUQH01085326.1:0-14585 GCA_015106775.1 Etroplus canarensis
CATCACTGCCTGGTTTGGAAACTGCACCGTCTCGGATCGCAAGACCCTTCAGCAGATAGTGAGGACAGCTAAAAAGATCATCGGTGTCTCTCTTCCCTCTGTCTTGGACATTTACACCACATGCTGCATCCGCAAAGCAAACAGCATTGTGGATGACTTCCCACACACCCCTCACATACAGTCTTCACCCTCCTGCCATCCAGGAAGAGGTACCGATGCATTCGGGACCTCACGACCAGACTGTCCAACAGTTTCTTCCCTCAAGCCATCAGGCTCCTCAATAACCCAGGACTGTACTACACAAGAGTCCCCCTCACACTCACCCACACACACAAACCCAGGACTGCAGGACTGTAAACCACTCTCTCTCTCTCTCTCTCTCTCTGTTTGTCTGACTAACACACACACACACACACACACACACACACACACACACACACACACACACACACACACACTCCAGCACACTTGTACTGAGTTATATGCCCACAGTGCCAACCACCTAGCTGTGAAAAATGAGACACTTCGCCTCCTCATGAGTGTTAGCACTCCCTCCTCTCCTCTCCTCACCCGTCTTCCTTGTCGGTGAACTCACTCTCCCTGGTGGATGGGAGCCTGTGGTCGGGTCTTCATAAATCAAGATGTTACCACCGGCACTATAAGGCTACTTTTTAATTAAAACTGTGAATCAGTCGGCCCTGATTATGAATTGTACTCTGCTGCCACTGAATAAAATATACGGGGCCCACTTCTTCTCCCCCTCTGACTCTTCCGCTGTCTGTCTCTTTCTGTCTTACTCGGTCTGCTACTCCCTCTCACTTTCCCTCTTGTTGCTTGCTGCTCAATTTTCCACCAGAAATTGAGACTGTCCGCGCAGCAAGCCTTGGCTTTGCATAGGTACTGAAGGCTGACAGCATTGTGAAATAGTTGAGGAGCTTAGCAGTCGCATAAACATAATAACTCAATATGGAGGGTCTGGCGCCACTGGGGTCAACACTATTATATCACACAAAACAGCCAGGAGGACAGAAACGAGCTACTAGCTACTAGGCCACTGGGCCTTGTTTATCACATAGTGCCGTTTCTTTTGCTCTGTCACAACAAGTGAAATATATTGTTGTTCGGTTGAATCATTACATTAAAGAGAGGAGAGAGCAGATAGTATTACGATCGTAACAGAAAGATTTTGTCCATTGGTCACGCTGGATTACTAATAAATTCAAATCAGATCAGCAGTGAAAATGGCTTTGGTGTTTTGCCTATTCACGTAGACAGAAGAAGAACAGCAACAAAGAACAGGGACAATGGCCCAGCTTTGCTGTCAAATGAAATAGAGAATTGTATGAATATATTTATATGCAAAACAGTGAGTCTTAAAAGCTTCTCTTGGGAATACCATCGGGTTGAAGCTTAACAGTATGTCTCCTTCAAGGGACCCTATTGCTAATTTATGACCTTTGCGTGTCTTGCAAGTACAACTGACATTGTCCCAGGGAGATATGGGCATGAGCCAGGCCTCAACGGAGCGGAAATTAGCTCAATGGAGCACGGCTGCAGAGCTGCAACGCGCTGCCACCTCTGCTACCCTTAACATTATATCAGCAGGCGAGTGCAGGGAGGAAAGACTAACTGGAATCCAATCTTACAGCTTTGCACAAACAAATTCATGAATGATAATGGGCTGCTAATTGAAGGTACTGGAGCAATTCACCCAGCTGACTGTGCCACTGCAAATGGAGTCCTCCCGGTAGCCATGGCGACAGGCACAGAGAGGCTCCAGAGGTCTCCTGACCTGAGCTAGAGTCAGATCACCTCTTACACACACTCCCCCGTAGTCAGTGCCACCGTGTGGATAGATTTGCATCAATGAATATTTATAAGTAAACTGTTTGCAGTTGGTGCATCAGAGAGCTTTTGGAAAACTTGGTTCAAGTGTTGGGTTAGTATTATATGTGTGCATTTTATATGCAAATATTCTTATGATTTTTTTTCTATCCATGTAATTACAAGCAGTTAAGGTGTTAAACAATCATAACAATAGCATTTTGCTTGTTGGATCCCTGTTGAAAAGTTAAAACACCTGCAAATTACAACAATTAGAAAACAGATTGTTGCTGCCTGTTTTTATGCCTGTATCAATGATTTCTAACGATGTAGACTGTATTTCAACACTGAAGACAATTTTAAGGTGAGCAGAAGGCTTGCACAGTAGGAACTGTGGTGACTGTCTGACCTGCAGAGGTGTCCTTGAACAAGATACTGAATTTCTACTAAGCTGCAAGGTTTTTTTTTTTTGGTGTGTAGCTGACCACGAAGTGGAAAAGAAGAACTCCACTAGTACCAGGTTCCTTTAAAAGCTAATTTTATACAGTGGTTAGTTGAACAAGAACACGCTGTCAGTGTCACTAAGGCAGTTTCACACCAGTCAGCCACATTAAAACTGACAGGTGAAGTGAATAACATTAATCATCTTGAAAAAATCTTCTTCTTCCAGCTGCTCCCTTTAGGGGTTGCCACAGCAGATCATCTGGCTCCATCTCACCGTATCTGTTGCATCCTCTTCTGTCACACCCACCCTCTGCATATCCTCCTTCACTATATCCATGTACCTTTTCTGTGGTCTTCCTCTTTCCTCCTTCTGGGGCATTTCCATCTTTGTCCAGTATATCCACTATTCCTCCTCCTGGCACATGTCCAAACCATCTCAACCTCTCCTCTCTTATTTTATCTCCAAACTGCATAACTAGAGCTGTGCCTCTGATGTAATCCTGTCCATCCTGGTCACTCCCAGTCAGAATATCAGCGTCTTCAACTTTGCCACCTCCAGCTCCACCTCCTGTCTTTTTGTGGCACAGTCACCAAACCGTAAATCATAACAGGCCTCACTAACATCTTGTAAACCTTCCTTTTCACTCATTGCTTCCCAATGGCAGCGGTCTCCCCCAACTGGATAGTGCTCCCCACCATACAACAAAATTGCTCTGGAATGGCTTTCGGAATATCCCAGAGAGTTTGACCTGGCCCTGCCCCACAGACGCACAGCATGGAAAGGACCGTATGTGCATGTCTCGATGGATCAGAGCTGCTTTGATGGCACAAGGCGAATAAACACAATATAAGCAGTTAGTTGTGATGTTTTGACTGACCGGTTTGTATGTAGTATGTCTGGAGTAGACATCTTGTTATATTGTTCTCGGTTCGGAAAAGCTGCCTTAGATTTGTGGAAAGCAGTTTTACTGTGGTGCCACCCACTATGCTTAGGTGTTCACCTGTGGCAGTGTGTTTCTTCCCGTCTGCTTTCATTCCTGCTGGATCTCTGCCGATGAGCTGGCCAGTCTGACTAACTCTTTCTCTTTGTACATCTTAGCGGCTGCTGCCTGTCGAACTGGCAAAGCTGCCTGTCTCTGCATGTCTGTAATGTTGTGCTGCTGTCTCTTGGGTGCATGTCTCTCTCGGGCTGAGCTTTGGGTGGGATTAAATCCAGGGGCCATCCATTGGAGAGATGCTCTTGGATGTCATTATCCCTGTGGGGAGTCTCATCATCATCCTGCAGCAGAGAGGCGCTCGGCACAACCAGCCCAGGAAGGCTGCGAGAGAGACAGCCATGACAGCTTTAGGCTTGCAAGTAAATTGTGATGATCATGCGAAAAAACAACCCCAGAAAATGCTGGAGATGAAGACAGCCTGGATATGTGTGCATGGGCTCCTACTGAAAAAGAGGGGAAAGGGCAGTAAGAAAGGCCAAGATAGAGAAACCCTCCCAGAGCTTCTAATCATAGCAAGTCCTGTTCAAGAATACCTGGAATTAATTGAAATGTGTAAAATTAGCAACAGAATTGATAGCTGAAAATGAAAGTCATCAGTCAATATTCACCCTATGGGGAGAGTGTGGATCTGGCTCTTCTAGAGTGTGTTAGCCTAGGTAGTACGAATTGGACCGGTCTATAAAGGATTACGGGTGGGTGAGTTTACATGAGGTTTTTGCTATTTTATTCAATTTGTGAGGTCAACTGACCAATTATCAATTTTTAGAGAATTATTAGGGCATTCAAATTAAAACTGTGTTAAAGTTCCTCGAAATGAATTTCAACTTTGTGGATACATTGTCATTTTTCAGTACTTTTTGCAGTGTTAGTACTTTGTGTATTGTATTGGCAGACTCGTTAGACACAGTACAGTAGTGGATTAGGCTGTGTTCTTGCATAAGCATATTTCAGGGCTTGGGTTTTTGTGTATCCAACCATTCCCATGAGATGTTGATTTCCACCTGAAGAGGCAGATTATGAGCATGCAGCCATATTATGTTCCTTTAAAAACTGGTACAGCAAAACATCCACCTGAGATTATTCCCCCCTACAATAGAGCGGTGTACGTAGCTACCTTTCTATACAACATTATTTCTCACCACACATAAAGAAAAAAAAACTTGCACTCCTACTAATCCGAAAAGGCAGAATCCTGGTGCCAAAAATAACAGCTTGGAATGAGATGGACGGAGGAGGACAGATTATTGTGGCTCTAATCTGTGAAAAGCTGACAATAAAACACATTTAAAGTGATTACAGAACTGTTATTGGCACGAGGGTCAATGCAGTGTGCTCTTCCTATCCTTAGCATTACCTTTCAACAGACAGTGCAGTCTGCTGCATAACTCTACACGTGAACACTCCCATAAAGGTCTTTCACAATGACATATGGGCTGAAGCACTAATGCTGATGTAAGACATCACAGGAGAGAAAAGGCAAGCAGATAAAAAGAAGCAGAAGGGAAGGAAAAGAAAGGTAAGTAAGGAAGAGGAAAAAGAACAGTGGAGAAAGGGATTTTGGAACTGAAGCCACAAATCATGGAGCAGATTAAGCGTCTCTTCTGCGCGGCGGAGGAGGTGTAAATAGAAACGTGTCCCAGGGAGAGATCCTAGAGACCAAGTGCTTATCTCCCCGAGTGTTGTCAAAACACATTTGTCAGTCTGAAGTATTTAAGTGTCTCCATGTCTATAGGAGACTTGATATGCAAAAATAAACAGCTGATGGTAGATGAGAAATGGTTCCCTACAAACATGAAACACACCTACAAGGGTACACAGCCTACACAAGCACTCATATACACACCCCAAAAAACTATCGACAAAACTGTTTTCACTGTGGTATGACCCTTGGCTTGATGGAGATGTGTGGATGAACAAGCTGATCATGCATTATCCCTGTGTCTGAATCCCTCAGCTGCAATACCAGCACAGCATCAAACAGCTGCAGGCGCTTGTACCCGTTCAACAGCTGCCACATTTCACAAAACGATGAGAAAATGCTTCACATCGTGACAGTCTCTGCCCAGTAAATTAGCCAAGGGAGTCTGGGGCTCTGGCGTTGCCATACTCATTCCCTCACTGGACTGTCTCCTGTGGGAGTGTCCATGAATGGTTTGTGGACTTGCTGTACAGCCCTGTGCCCTGCACAGTACCAGAAACAGCTGCTGAGAGCCTGTGAAGCACATCTGCATAATGGTTACTCAAATATGGGCAATATTTGATATCAGCTGTATTGTTTGTAACCTGAAACACCCAGTTTTATTCCTTTATATAAAATTGTGAAAAAATGTACAGATCTTGTGGACTTTTTACAGCGTATTTAAAAAAGCAAACAATCGGTGTTGCAACAGTGTCTTTAAATAAAATTGTTACATATACTCAAACAAATTACAAATCTACAAGTGACATATATTTTTAAACAAATGCCAAGCCTATTTGTTCCTTTAGATTCAACTGTCTGACTCTTTAATGCAAAATTAAGAATTTCTTAACAAGCTCTGCTGGTAACTCCTAAAACCTCAAGTCTACAGTCAAACAGATATTGCACAAATTTCACTTGCATGACACACATTGATGAAGGAAAGCCTTTGCTGTGTAGAAAATTGCCCAAATGTCCAAACCTAAAGCTTTTAAAGATTGCAACTTTTGAAATAATATGCTTTTGTGGTCTTAATCTTTGAAGACATTTTTTTCTTTTGGTTGTGTTACCCTTTATCAAAATAGAACCAAAATGTTAAAATATGTTAAGAATAAAGCAATAATTTTCAGGAATTTGTGCTTGTGTTGTCATGACGTAATAATACCAGTGACTTTTCGATTCAGCTGTACAAGCTCCATCATAAATTAAAAAAACAAAACAAAACAGACTTCACCTCACAGAAGCTGCAGTCTATTTTTGTCTATCTTGTAGTCCCTCCAGTGTATATTCAGTTCAGAAGAAACTCACGTAGTCCACAACGGGAATTCGGACGATATTGGACTGTATTAAAGGATATTCTAGGGGCTGGTGGAATTTGCACAACCAGTCTGCATGTGTTTTGTGGAGTTGAAGAAAGCATTTGACTGCATCCCTCAGAGGGTCCTGTCAAGGGGGCTTCAGAAGCATGGGATATCAGGCCTGTTGCTGCAGGCTGTTTGGTCCCTTTTTAACTGTCGTGAAAGCAGTAAGTCAGAATTGTTCTGGGTGGGTGTTGGACTCTGCCAGTGCTTTCCCTTTGTCAATAATTCTGTTCATAACTTTCATGGCGAGAACTTTAGGTATAGCCCACTTGAGGATTTGGTATCTGCTTTTTAAAGATCATGTTGTTCTGTTTGCTTCAGCGTACAATGAACTCCAGCTTTCACTGGGGTGGTTTGAAGCTGAATGTGAAGGGATGAGAATTAGCACCTCCAAGTCTGAGGCCATTGTTCTCAGTTGGAAAAAAGGTGAAGTGCCTGCTCTGGGTTGGGAATGAATTGCTGTCCCAAGTGGAAGAATTCAAATATCTTGAGGCCTTGTTCACAAGTGAGGGAAGGAGAGAGCAGGAGATTGACAGACAGATTGGTGCAGTGTCTGCAGTAAATCAGATGCTGTAACAGTCTGTTGTGGTGAGGAGAGAGCTGGGTGTGATAGTGAAGCTGTCAATATATTGCACGATCTACGTTCCTACCTTCACCTATGGCCAGGAGTTCTGGGTAATGACTGAAAGAATGAGATTGCTGATAAAAGTGGTGGAAGTAAGCTTCCTCCAAAGGTCGTCTGGGCTGTCTGTTAGAGACAGGGTGAGGAGCTCGTTCATATGGGAGCGGCTCAGAGTAGAGCTGCTGTTCCTCCCCACTGAAAGGAGCCTGTTGAGGTGGTTTGGGCATCTGATTAGGATGCCTCGTGGGCCTTTCCTAAGTTTTTGGCTAACTCGTAGTCAGATAAGTGGCAGAAAATGGATGGAAAGTCCAGAATTGGTGCGCAACAAGCAACAGTCACCTTGCATAAGACAATTCTGCAAGGCACCTTGTAAAAGCTGGAATGACTCATGCATACATAACAACAAAAAGTACATAAATGAAGAGCAGTGTCTGACATTATCAGGGCAAATAAGTGCAGTAAAAAGTTGTGTACCTTGTACTTTGGATATGGAGTATTATCTAGTCGAGGGCCATGCACAGAAGCTTAAATTAAAGGGTAGCTTGGAGTGGATTCTAAATTCATAAAACCTAATCCACAGACAGAATAATTAACTAGGTGGCACGCTTCAGTGCTTTGAAGTTTGAAATAATGGTGGGTAGTTGTAAATGTCTAGTGTTAACTTGGGCTTTTAAATTGTTCTTTAGTTTAGCATTTACAGGATTTTATCCTGCTTCTTGTGTACAGTCACATAGTACTTTGGGTGAAGGCCAGCTAGAATTTATATCCTCATAATATTATTAATTCATTAAGGACAGTGACTTCATGTAGTCTTGTAATTGGGGAAGCAAAGCAGCGTGATTTGTTTAAGGGCTTACCTCACATTGCACTCGGTGTACAGTCTGTTAAGAATTGGGGACTATGCCAGTGAGTATAGATCAACTTCAGCTTGTCATACTGCACCAATTCCTAATCAATTTACTGTAAACTTTCAGAATCATAATGCGTTTAATAATGTTTTAATGGTATCTCCTTCTATATTATACTCTAGCTTGCTATTGAAAAGTATTTAGACCCTAAATACCACTATGAAAAAAAGGATTTTTAAAAAAAATCCATCAGCATAATAATTGTTGGGTTGCTTTTCAGCTTGATGTGCAAATCTAATTACTGATTTCAAATTTCCATTAATTTCATCACATGTTGGAAAACATAAAAACATCCTCATACCATCAATTTAAGCAGCCTTTGTAAGTGAATTAAAAAAGACAACATACATGCTTGTCCCTTTATGGACAAAAGTATTGGGCCACACCTCTTAATCATTGAATTCGTATGTTTCATTCAGTTCCATTGACACTAATGTATAAATGAAGCACCTAGGCATTGCAGCCTGCCTTTACATAAATTTGTAACAGAATGGATCATTCTAAAGAGCTCACTGAATTCAAATGTGCTGCTGTTAAAGGATCTCACCGTTGCAACAAGACAGTTCTTCTTCGTAATACGTCTTCCCCCCTTGATATTATAAGAGTAACTGAAATTGGAAAGTGAAATTGCAAAGTGGTAATATAATGTTTAGGAACCACAGCTATTCAGCCACAAAGTGGCAGACCACGTGAAGTTACAGAGTGGGGTCACCAAGTGCTGAGGTGCATAATGCGTAAAAGACACCAATGCACTGCTTACTCAGTAACTGTGGAGTTCTAAATCTTCTCTGGCACTGACATTAGCATAAAAACTATGCACTGGCAGCTTTGTGGCATGGGTTTCCATGGCTGAGCAGCTGCATGCAAGCAAGGTTCAGTAAATTCAAGGAGAATTTTACCTTCCTGACTGCATCATGCTAACTGTACACTTTGGTGGAAGAGGGATAATGTTATGGGGCTTTTTGCTGGGGTTGGCCTGGGCCCTTTTGTTTCAGTGAAGAGAAATCATAATACTTCAGCTTACCAAGACATTTTGGACAATTCTATGCTTCCAACTTTGTGGAAGCAGTTTGGATAAGGCCTTTTTCTGTTCCAGTATGACTGTGCTCCAGTGCACAAAGCAAGGTCCACAAAGCCATGGTTGGACGCGTTAGGTGTGGAAGAAATTGACTGACCCATGCAGAGCCCTGACCTCAACCCCATCCAGCATCTTTGTCATGAACTAGAAATTGCGAGCCAGGCCTTCTCATCCAGCATCCTGTGTTTGACCTCAGAAATGCTCTTGTTGATAAATGGGCAAAAATTCCCACAGTCCAAAATCTTGTCGAAATCCTTCCCAGAAGAGTGGAAACTGCTGTAGCTGCAAAGAGGAGACCATCTCCATATTAAGGTCTATGGATTAAGAGTGAGGGGTCGTTGAAGCTCTTGCAGTTACTCTGTGTAGGTAGCTCAATATTTTTGTCCATATGGTGCATAAACAATTTTACATCAGTAGTTTGTTTTGTAGTTTGATGTACTTATTATTCGTCTGCCTGCGTGAATTAGAAAATAAGAGTGTAAACTTGTGGATAATATTGATGAGTGTTTGAGCAGAACTTTCTCACCGGGGCTGCAGCAGCTGAAGAGAAAGGTAGACTGAGAGATTCACTTTTAATATCAAACCACATTTTGTACAGACAAAAATGGCTTAAAGTAAAATGGAGCGGCTCTCTAAGTGGGATTTGAGTGATATCAGAGCGGATATCAGTGAGCTTGCAGAGTACTCTTTCTGCTGGTCACGGATGTAGCAGGCCTCACGGCAAAGACATTGACAAGGAGTGGAGCAATACAGCTGTGGGCTTACTGGAGGATACAACGCTGTACTTCCGTTTGCACACACACACACACACGCACACACGCAAATTATAAATAAAGTAGAAAATGTCTGCAGAGGCGTAATCACAGACCTAATGTAAAGAATGTGATAATGCCCCCTGCTGCTTACCTCTTTTTTATATTTCAACAACACCTAATCTCAAATCTGTAAAAATAGAAGTAACCTTATAAACTGTTTTTAAAGACTTGAAGGTAATGAGGCTTGTCTAGTCTGCTCCCTTCCTCCCATGCACCACAGTGCACACAGGTTGTGTGTGTGTGTGTGATCAACCGCCCCCATGTCTCGCTGCTGTGTGGTCAAAGAGGTTGTCCAGGTAACGTTTTCTTTCATCACCTGTCAGCAAGGTGCTGCCTGAGGGCTTAGCCTTGAATCACAAAGAACTCGCAATGTGATGCCAAACAACTCGGCAACAATAGATTATAGCTCTAAAAATGGTCACTATTTAAAGTCTTTCTCCTTGTAGAACACTTGTTTGTTGTAATAAAATCAAAAGCGAGCACTGACAGAAGAATTATACTCGTTACCAGGCTCAAGTGTGCATAACAGACAATTTTTCAAATTCCTGCTTCTTTTCCTGCTGCTGCAGCTTCTGACATATGAGCCTCTCATCATGGCATTCTTATTTCAATTAAAAGGAAAAATGAAGCCACCGCAGCATGCCTGACTTAGCCGTTAAGATAATGTACATGCACCACAGACGATTGAAGTCATTCAACAAGATATAGAGAGATTGTCTTTCCATCCTATCGTTTGCTGTCTTTCTAAATATCAAACCAGGCAATAAATGTGAAAAATTGCCGGTCGCCTTTGTCCTTCAGTTTTCATGCAAATAACGCCATCGACAAACCTGACACTTACCACATAATGAGAAGAGCGTGATGAGAGAGTGCGAGCACAAGAGAGGGATAAGTGGGAGAACTGAGAGGAAGCATTGTTCGGAGCCAAAACCATAAAACAAGAGAATGAAAGGGTTACACAGAGTTAAAATGAAAGAAAGATAAGTAGGGGATTGGGGAGGAAGGGCACAACAGGCGCTTCAGTGCCCGCTTTTTTCTGGAAATAGAGACCATTATGTCAGTAGATTGGTCCTGAATCCTCAGTGAACATGTGACTGCAAAGCCTGGCTGGTCTGCTTTGGTGAGGGGGCTGGTGAGTGGCTGCATCAGAACATCATGTTCAGACACAGGTCCAAACACATAATCACACACACACACACACACACACACACACACACACACACACATACGCACACACTCACATACACACACAGCACCTTCCACCTCCACCGTGGGCTGCACAGACAGTCTGCATGAATATTTATCAGAGCATTTTATGATGAGTTCACACATTAGACAAGCATTTCTTTCACATTCTCACGTATTGTAGGTTTGGCAGCGATTCTGGCATCCAGCTGATTTCTCCTCTCATCAGTATGCGGTGCAGTGACCCGCTATGTGGCCTGGTCACATCCCCAGGGCAGAAGGGGCTCGCCTTCTCAAAACGCTACCACTGACTGAAAGATATTCCTAATACTGTCATGTGCTGTCTGCCGCCGAATCAAGTTCAAATCAAAGGCATGTCATCAGTAAAGATTAGTGCTGAGGTGAATTTTTTCTGCTGGCTTTCATTTGGACAAAAGACATAAATGTCAGTTCTAAAAATGCATTAGGGAGAGCAAGCCACTGTGAGGGCTGTTCACAACCTTTCAAGCTAAATTCATCAACCACGTACACAATTATACTGCCCGCAAGCACACAAACCATTTCTTGGCAGTAATGTTTCCTGCCCTCTGTGGATTTATTACTGCAAAAGTAGAATATGTTGTGATTGGAACAGATTGCTGTTCAGTCATATATATATACATATATATATTAAATTCAAAACTCAAAATATATGCTGCCTGTTTGTTCAACTGGCAAGTTATTGTGATCGACTGGAAAGCCTGTTATCTCCGTCTAGTGTTTTGTTTCATACAGGACCATTTAATGACCTTCCCTGTTATATTTACTTAAAAGTTTGTTAATTATAGTGGCAAAAAAAAGATAAATAGGGAAGCCAATATAATATCTGTGTCATGCCTCATATCCCTACAACATTATGAGCCATGTTGGCCTTGAAGTTCATTAATTAATCTTACCCCTTTTGTTGTTCATGTGGGCACACTTAGTACAAGCAGTTGTTTTTTTTTCTGGTTGGGGTACATAGCTAACTGAAACACTGCCTTCTTACCTAACTGGCTAATACCTTGTGGTATCTTTATAGAAACGGAGAGAAGAAATATACCATCCTTGATCCTGTGCATTTTAAAGTAAACATGGATCCATATTGTGTTAGAATTGGCTATGTTGCATAGATTATATTGCAACTGGCCAGTCATCAGTATTCAGCCTTTGAGTTGGTGAATGTTTGCATTTACACACCCCCTGTGAGACAAATTAGCTTGACCTTGCCTTTTAAGTTTCAGGGGTTTACAAAGTTAACCTCACAATCATTCCAATTACTATAATAGAAGAAAACCAGTCAGTATTTAGATCTGCTCTTTTGCTAAAAAAAAAAAGACATTACAGTTAGCTGATTATCCTAAAAGAAGCTTATTTATGCTATCTGGACAAAAGTATTGGGTCACCTACAGATTACATTGTGGGATTTTTGCCCACTCATCCAGAAGAGCATTTATGAGGTCAGATACAGATAGGGGGGAGAGAGGGCAAGTCAAGTTCTTCCACACCACATTCATCCCACCATGCCTTTGTGACCTTGCTTTATGCACTGGTGCACAATCATGCTGGAACAGAAAAGGCCCTCCCCAAACTGTTCCCACAAAGTTGGAAGCATAGAATTGTCCTAAAAGTTTTGGTAAGCTGAAGCATTAAGATTATCCTTCACTGGAACTGAGGGGTCCAGGCCAACCCAATGAAAACAAACCCATAACATTATCCCTCCTCCACCAAACTTTGGAGATGGCGCAGTGCAGCCAGGCAGTTAAAATTCTCCTGGCATTGACCAAACCCAGTCTTGTCCATTAGACTTCCATATAGAGAAATTCCTCACTCCACAGAACCCTTTTTCACTGCTCCAGAGTCGAGTGGAGGTGTCCTGTTCACTTGGTGATGCAAGGCTTGCACTCAGCTGCTCAGCCATGGAAACCCATGCCATGAAGCTTCTGGTGCAGAGTTTTTGTACAGATGTTAATGCCAAAGGAGATTTGGAACTAGAGTGAGCGGAATGTTGGGTCTATGTACCTTACCATTTTGACTGTCACCCTTTAACTTTACATAGTCTGCTACTTTGTGGCTGAGTTGCTGTGGTTCCTAAATGCTTCCACTTTGCAATAATATTACAGCTGATGGTGGAATATCTAGGAAGGAAGAAATTCCACAAGCTGACTTGTTGCAATGATGGCTTCCTATTACAGTGCCATGCTGGAATTCAGTGAGTTTTTTAGAATAACCCATTCTTCTATGAATGCCTTGCAGACTACATGGCTAGGTGCTCAATTTTATTACACCTGTGGCAATAGGACTGAATAAAACACCTGAATTCAAAGAGTTTTGGCCCAATATTGTTGTGTATATATAGTGTATTTCCTTTTGATTAACCGACTGATTAGTGACTTATCCATGAGTTCCCATGTGCAGTATTTGCAAAATATTTTTTCCTCAGCATCTTGACATATACACATGCAAACTAAAGTGTGTATGTTGTGGTGTATGATAAAGTTTTAAGTGTCCACTGTAAATGCATATTAAAAATAAACATAGTGTAGCTTCTGGTCTGAAAAGTGATGCCAAAACAGATGTTCCTTAAACCTGCATTGTTTCTGAAGACCAGCAGGGGAGGGGGGGGGACTCCTCAGGTTGCAAAAAGAAGGCCAATGACATAAGATTCTGTGAGAAAAAGAGCTCTCAGCTCCTGTGATCTGTGACCTCAGTACAGACTTTGAGATAATTTGAGGTGATGGTCTATTTTTGCTATTTTTGCATCATATTGAATACCACATTATGTTCATTTTGCAAATTAAGGTGCCATTAGAGTCAAAAAAGAGGACAAAGCAGGATATGCTTTTAGCAGGTCTATATTGTGATTGACAAGTTGCTTGTATGAGTGTGCAGTCTCCCCTCAGTTTCTTAGTCAGATCCACCACTCGCTCATCACATCCATTTTCAAAACACCAAGATGATGGCTTAGCTTGAGGCTTCAAGATAGGACCTCAGTAACAGATGGGCTACGCCACAGTAGCTACATCCATCTTTTATACACAGCGGTGCGCATGAATAGGATGCTTTGCAGAAAAAAAAAGATAAAAGTGTGTATGAATGGTTCTCCGTCAAACTATTCTTGCCTTTTTTAATTTGCAAACATGATTAAAATGAAAGCAGATGCACACTTTGTCATTGTTGATCATGTTTTTTTTTCATTCAGCTAATGGAAAAAGAGACTGAAAAGTGTGTGTGTGTGGTTGGAGGGGTGGGGGCTTGAACCTGTGTGGTCTTGAGGTGGTAGAGGCTAAATGCGGTCCACCCATGTGTAACTGATATGGCTGCTATGTGCGCTCGTGTGGCTAATAGGGCAAATGTTGGGTGAAATGCAAGGGCCTAGTGATGGTGAAATGGGGTCATTTAGAGTCGGAACCTTGCTTCTATAATTTCCATTTAAATACATGCCTTTTGTATTTCTTTATGAAACATGCTTCGGCTCACTGTGGGACTTTTTAATGGCCTCATCTCTCTGAGTGATCGTTGGAGTTACACAGCACGTTGGCTAATATAATCTGTACCCCAGGGGTTTGTGTGTGTGTGTGTGTGCGTGTGTGTGTGCGTGTGTGTGTGTGTGTGTGTGTGTGCGTGTGTGTGTGTGTGTGTGTGTATGTGTGT
>VUQH01085327.1:0-18683 GCA_015106775.1 Etroplus canarensis
CCTACCTACACCATAGTAGAACAGTTTGAATCCACCCCCGATGTTCCTGGCCTTGCTTCCCCTCCACCTGGTTTCTTGCACACACAATATATCTATCTTCCTTCTCTCCATCATATCAGCCAGCTCTCTCCCTTTACCAGTCATAGTCCCTACTCTCACCTCCACCCTCCTACCTTTCCTTCTCTCTCTCTGCCTCCTAACATGCTTTCCCCCTCTCCCCCTCCTTGATCTTTGGCCAACAGTAGCATAGTTTCCACCGGCACCCTGTTGGCTAATGGCACTGGAGGCGGTCGTTGTTAACCCGGGCTGCGACTGATCCGCTATGGAAGTCATGTTATGAATCCGCATATTTGATTTGGCAAAGTTTTTACGCCGGATGCCCTTCCTGACACAACCCTCACCATTTACCCGGGCTTGGGACCGGCACTAGGACTACACTGGGGTTTTCTCTCTAATATTGTAGTGTATTTTACAGCATAAAATGCCTTGAGATGACTCTTGTTGTGAATAAAAGCTATATAACTAAAACTGAATTGAGTTGAAAATAGAAACTAAAAATACTTAAGATTGTGTTTGTAGTTGTTTTCCTTCAGCACCACTGTGTTTGGCTGCAGTCTCATTCCTCTCCTCTGATATGTGTTTTGCTGTATGTGTGTTTCATCATGTGATCCAATCCATGTGTACTGTAAATTTCATTCACCACACAGACAGAATGGAGCATAATGGAGTAGCAACCTTAGATAGTTGAGGGCAACTTTTCACAGTATGCACAGCAACTCCTCCCCTATAAAAAACAGCAGGGAAAAATGGCTGTTTATCTGATTTGTCTTTAAAAAAGTGTTAAAAATGCAATTGCAGATAATAAACCTGTAACATACTGGTGATGATGACAGAATGCAATGAAAAGCAGTTAACTGAAAATGGAGAAGATTCAATAAACAATTAAAATTCTTATTATTTTAAAATTGTACTTTTTAAATAAGCATTGAAAACATACAGTGACATACAATTTAAAAAAAAATAAAGATTGGCATTTGAAATGTAAATCTGGCATGCAGAAATCTCCCACACAAACATATTTTGAGTATATATTACACACAGGCAGATGTGAGCATTTATACAAACACAGCCACATTGTATTATGAGCATCTCCAGAGGAACATCCAGCCGTGTCTCTAAATGAATGTTTTTCCTCCTGTTTGGCCTCAAAGCGATTGTATTGTTGCTGCATGGGTACTTTTGCTGTTGACAATAATGTCTTATACCAACAAAAATTAATCATTATTTTGTTTTGATACAGGCACACTGCATGTAGGGGAGCAATCACATTTTTAATCAAAACTAATTGCCTCTCATTACATCCACTGAATTCTTCCTCTAGCTATTTGACAAAAGCAAATATGTTCTCATCTTCACATCAAGATCTCTCCCTCCCCCCTTTCTCTAATCATTTGTGTCTTTCCTTCCCTGCTTGTCTCCAAGTGCATGCATGTGTGTTTTAAAAAAATCCAAAGTATATTTGAGATGCTAAAGGATTCCAAAAAACACCATTTATATGTTCATCCCATAAGAAATCTTTTTGCACATTATATGAAATTTTAAAAAAGTACTTGTTAGTTTATATAATTAACTTACTTCAGTCCATATGTTTTTATAGTTGCAAACCACTCTTCTCTTGAGTGGTTTATAGCCTATGCGTCACTGAGTATCATCCCTGCTTTACCATTGTCACTTGCCAACAAACTGCCATATGTAATATAACTAAAAATATCAGTTATTCATTTTTCAAATATAGCTCATTTTGATCTACATTTCCAGATTAAAATCCTGAGCAGCTTCCAGTTTTTCCTAAATGCAATACACATTTAAAATTTCATAAATGTGTTTCTTACCGAGAGGCTTTGAACTTGTGTTGCTATTTACACAAATAACTCTTTTGTTCTTAAGCTGAGACTCAGTTGTTTCTTCCTTTACCTACACTTTAATATATCATTGATGTCTGATTACTCAAATTACTAAAAGATAATCTACATCTCCTAACCAATCAAAATCCTGATCTGTAAATGTCTGTCATCTAAAGCTGCTCAATTATGGCTTTTTTGTGGATAATAAGATCACAAGTATACTATATGGACAAATGCACTGGGTGACCAATGTCTGCAATTTCCATTACAGCTACAGGAAATTTTCTAAGATCTCATTCAATTCTGTTTGATTCAAGCTAATTAATATAGCACCAGTTCACAACACAGTTACCTCAAGGCACTTTATACTGTAAGGTAAAAACCCTGCAACATCAGAATTCTAAATCCTTAAGCATTAATATGGAGTTGGTCCCCCTTTTGCAGATATAACAGCTTCCACTCTTCTGGGAAGGCTTTCTACAGGTTTTTTTGAGTGTGTCTGTAGGAATTTTTGCCCATTTATTCAGAAGCGCATTTGTGAGGTCAGGCACTGATGTTGGACGAGAGAGCCCAAATCATGACATCTTTTCTAGTTCATCCTAAAGGTGTTTGATGAGGTTGAGGTCAGGTTCCTGTGTGGGCCAGTCAAGTTTTTCCACACCAAAGTCATCCAACCATGCCTTTACGGACTTTGCTTGTGCACTGGGGCACCATCATGCTGGAGCAGAAAAGGGCCTTCCCAAAACTTTTCCCTCAAAGTTGGAAGCATAGAATTGATGGAAATGTCTTGGGGCCCAGGCCAATCCTTCTAAAAACAACCGCAATGCTTTATACCTCTTCCACCAAACTTTAGAGCTATCACAATGTTGTCAGGTGGGTAATTTTCTTGATGTTTGCAAACCCAGACTCATCCATCAGACTGCAAGATAGAAAATCTGTCTTTCCACAGAACACATTTTCACTGTTCCAGAGTCCAGTGGTGGTGTGCTTTACACCATTCCATCTGACAGTTGACATTGTGCTTGGGGATGCAAGGCTTGTATGCAGCTGGATGACCATGGAAATTCATTAAATGAAGCTCTCAGGTTTGGAACTCTGCAGTTACTGAATCATAAGAGCGCTTGACTTTTACATACTATGCACCTCAGCACTCAACAAATTCCATGAGCTGACTAGTTGCAACTATAACATTCTATTAAAGTGCCACAATCAAATTCAGTAAACTCTTTAGAATGACCCATTCATTGACAAATGTTTGTAAAGGCAGACTGCATGGCTAGGTGCCTTATTCATACACCTGTGACAATGGGCCTGAATGAAACACCTGAATTCAATGATTAAGACGTTTGACCTGACATTTTTGTCCATAAGGTGTATTTAGCAGTATATCATGAATTAATTAAAATTGGTGTGCTGGATATATAACACAAAACAAATGAAGGCATCCTATTTTTATAATCCCTGAAAGCTGCAATCTGAAAAGAAATGAAAATAAAATTTGAGAAACAGTGCAGCCTACCATAGTTTACAATAAGTTAATCAGATGGGGAGATGTGCCTCCTTGTGTGTTATATAAAGTTTTGTAGTATTTTGTCTTTTTAATTTTTAAAAGCCTCTGTAGGTTCCCACTGCAATATCTTGGAATGGGAACCTCTCTTCAAGTTACTTTAAATTGTAGCACAAATCAAAACCATACTTTCAAAGTCAAGCTGTGATTCATTTATTAACCATGATGCTTGAAAAAACTTTTTGTTTTCCACACTCTTCTGTTTTAGCTTTCTGACAGAAAAAAGTGACAACTTCAAAGGAGTTTATCAAATGATAAGGAATCTCTTGCTCCAACAGAATTTTTGCAGCATGCAGTATGTTTTCTTAAATTCTCTCTTTAAAGAGCATCTTTCCTTTTATCTTGTTGATGCAAAGAGGACATGAAGGTCAAATTATTGGGTGAATGCAAAGAGTTAAACTTGTATCATTTCATTTTCCACACCTTTCTTCTGAACCATTTGGAAAAATACTTTTTACCCTCCAGCATGTGTTGCCAAGGTTACAGACCAACCACCAATCAATTGTGAGCATGAGCAACATGACGTCTCTACCTGATGGAAGAAGACTGTTAAAGTGCAGTCCCTCATAGCACAGAGTGTGCTACGGTTCAGTGTGAACAAACACACACACAAATATACACCAGACAGAGACTGGACTAACTCCACACCCCACTGCTGTTCAGTAAACTTGTCATGTTTTGTTATTTCCTCCTTCGCTTTCTTTCCCTCCATGACCCCCAAGGATACTAAAAATGGGGAGCAGAAAAAATGGGAGCGTCTACTAACCAGCTATGAATGCTCCCTTTGGCATCCCCCATGGCTGTTTACCTTATGTACTAATTACATGTTGGTCCACCATACACTGTACTTCCCCTCTCTTGGCTTTCTCCATGTGCTAAATGTGCATTTCACATCTTTAATCATGTTTATTTTGAGCTGTTTTAGGTGCCCAACTGTAACTATGCAGGAAGCCTTCATTAAGTTGCAAATCAGGACTAGGCTTGAGGAGATGTGTTTAATCAGTTCTACTGAGTGATGATGATGTGCTGTGTTGCTGCTATTCTCATAGCCCTATCCTCTCACTCCAGAGAGTGAGCGGGAACCAATAAGTTGTTTTTCAACATACCAACAACCGAGGAGAATTTATAGCTAACAGTGTGAATGTTGAGTTCACTTGAATTTGAAGAATGGTAAAGTAGCACCTGCAAAACAAAAATCAATTCCTTCAAGCTGAATCAGAAAAAATCAAGAAGAAGAAGAAGAAGAAGAAGAAAGCCAAAATGCTTTGACAACCAGGAGATGCAGGAGATTAAAATGCTACTTCACATGAGTGCTGCTTTGTATGAGAGTTAAATGTAAATGTATTACTGTAATGAAGCAGTGAATTCACTTTCTTTCATGCTCTGAAATACTTCCACATGAAGTATAGATTAGTTATACAGACGAGTGCAAATAAAGGTTGTATTAATTGTGTCTGAGAAGTTTTTGACAACTTATTCATTTTTCATTTTTCATTTCATTAATGGCCCATGTTTATAATTAAGAAAGAGCTTTAATTGCTCATACCTCTTTCTGGTTGATTATTAAATCATTTTTTTAAATGATTCTGTATAGTGATTTTGTACTCTATTTGTTTATTGTGTTGAAGTGCAGTTCTCACTTTACTTGCAGTGCTCAATTTTTTTTTTTTACACATGAAAAGCTAAAGAGGGCATCCTGGTTCCTCAGTGATTAATGTTGATAACTCTGTTGTTAAATAAATTAGGTGAGAAGTATCATTTGACCTAAGGGACTTAGGTTTTTTTCACTCCTCCTTCCACCTTGAGTTTGTGTATGTTTAGTAGCTTCATTATAAGGTCTTAGGTAACACTACAAGATCTTGTGCCCAAGATTTTTGGAAACTAAAATTTGAGGCTTCCTTTTGAGCTCTCTGCTGTGATTCTCACTTTTGTAAAATGACCCTGACTTGTTCTAGATTGACATTGACTGAAAATACACATCGAAGCCCATGAGTGTACATACTGAACTTGGACATAGTCTATTAGATGCCTAGCTTTCACTTTAAAAGTGTCCTTTCATAAAATTTTTTTTATGTTGTTATATTATAAACATCAATCTGCATACAGACTTTCCAATATAACCGTCATTATGCAGAAATATTTGTATGTGTGTGTTTACCAACTTTATTAACTAAGTGTCAATCTGCATATTAATGCAAATATCTAATCAGCCAATCACATGTCAGCAATTCAGTGCATTTAGGCATATAGACATGGTCAAGATGACCTGCTGCTTTGAATTCACGGGAAGGCAACAATAATTCAAATAACCACTTATTACAACTAAGCTATGCAGAAGAGCATCTTTGAATGCATCATCATTTATCTCCTCTGCTCTCTGTCTGTGTCACAGAAGGATACAGAGCTGCAAATCAGTGTGTTGGGTTGAGTGGGGTTTCGAACTGAGCCAAAAAGACACAGGACATTGGAGACAGGATGAATGCATTTACACAAAATCCAGTGAAACAGCGTTTTTCCCCTACAGTTGTGCAGATGTGCAATAATCTTTATTTGTGTTTTACAGTATACATAGCCTAAAAATCAGAAAAATATATACATATTTCATTGATTCTCTGCCTTGTTCTTGCTAATGGCAATCCTTGTCATTGTTCACTCTTTAACTTGCTCAACCATTCTGCTCAACCTCATTGAGCTGGGCGGAGGGAGGAAGTTTGTGTTTATAGTGACCAAGAACTACTGCATATTATATCTTTGAGTATTCTTGACTGTTTTTTCTTTCTTTTTAGCTTGAAAATAAATTATCCAGCCAGAGAAAGTGCTAAAAAAATCCAGAAATTATAAACTAGAGCAGGACTGCAGGGCTGTGTTAAAAAATACATTCTTACAGTTATTCCCCAGCACAGACTACCTGATGTGGAAAATTTACTATCTTTTAAAATGTACTTTATCACAACCTTAATTAATATCTTGACAGCTTCCCATCTTGTATTAAAAGTAAAAATGTAATGAGCAGTGACTATGAAATACATCGCATTAACATTCATGCTCAAATTTATTATTGCCTTCAGTATCCTTTTCACTGTGTGAGAATGATATTAGGTCCAAGAAAACCTGAAAAAGCACCATTAAGGACATATCTTTAGAGTGGCCACACAAAGAAACAATAGTCAGAGTCAAGCGTGACAGGAACCCAGATACTACACGTCCATGGCTGTACACCAGCCAGTACATCTGGCTTTGACCTTAGCTGGAGAAGGGAAAACTGTGAGCTGGAATCCATGCATCACTCTCTGGTGACCACTGCCCTCCAACAGTCATTTTACTTAACTGCTCCCTGTGCAACTATCAGCATAGAGGGTATAACCTTTGTTCCAACATCAGCAAACTTTACCCCTCCTCTGCGATGGCTGGGGAGTGAAAGAGGAGGGGCCCTTTTGTTGTACCACTGCCCTAAATCCCTCTTTAGGCTGACTATTAATGTTCAGATCCATCTGTTTACAAGATGAAGGCGTTCAATGTGATTTAAAGCACCAGCACAAATTAACACAATTCTCACATGTTGCCATAAAATAGCTGCTGTAAACTGTCAGAGATGACAGATGGGCTTCAAATAATCAACAAACACGGACTGGAAGGGTGTTTGATTCAAGATGTCAGCCATGTAGCAAGCTGGAGTCTTTAGCTTTGATGGACAAACAACTGAGAATGGGACTTGAATTGATTAAAAACATGAAGCGATGGACCTTTTTACAAGTGCATCTGTCAGATCACTGTAAGCGGGTTCTGTGATGGATTGAACTTACTGACACGTCCCTGCCAGGTAGCAGAATGTTTGAACACCTTGACGAATGAGGAAGAGAATTGATCTCTGTTGGTGTCAAAATGTGAATACGTGTCTGAGGGTTCAATGAATAGTTTTTTTTTAACTTGGACCTGCTTGACGGACTTTAAATTAATCACAGCAAAGTGATAGCATTTCCTTTCCCCAGATGAGTCACTTAAACAACCTTCAATCAAAATCTGGAGCAAAAAGCAATTAGGCTGTAAATTTCTATATCATTTTGTCAGGTTAAATCTGCAGTTTGGGCTGCATGATCTGTATCACCTGCAAGGTGCTGTAAACAGCATTGTGGTTTATCGAGAGTGTGTTTTTTCCTTTTAACTAAGTTTACACCAGTTCTCTTTAAGTGCCTTGAAATGACCAGTCAATCTTCCATTCATATATCCATGCATGTAAGCAAATCAAATGATCCCCCTCTCACTTTGGAAGAATTAAAAGGATTCGCTTTCACCTTAATGAGACATCGCTATAAGTGCAAGAATTGTGCAACAGCACTAAAGTATTGGAAGGGTCACAAGGGCATGAAACAAATGAAGCAACTGTATAATTATGGGAGGATTGAGACTTGAACCCCTGAACCTGAGGTCAGCTTCAGAAAGTCATTATTTTGCATTAATCTTTGCCCCTCTTAGAAAGAAGAGAGCCAAGATTTGATTAGCTATTCAGAAAATATTGTTTAGCTTTCTAATCACAGCGTTTCTGAATTTCCGAATTTGAAATGGCCACCCCATGTTATTATTTTCAGAATGTTTGTATTATGATATAGACCATCCATCCATTTTCTTACGCTTATCTAATTCAGGGCCGCAGAGGGGCTGGAGCCTATCTCAGCTGTTATGTTGCGAGAGGTAGGGTACACCAGGGTGCCAGGATCCTGGCAGGTTACAGGTTAGGCTCTAATCACATCATCAGTGCTGTGAGAGCTCAGTGGGATGTGACAAAGATGGAGGAGAAAATGTTCTTCACAATCAAAAGTGGAAGATAATTGATTATGAATCAATTATCTTCCACTTTTCCAAAGACACAAACATTTTTTTTGACCCAAGGGGATTTTAGTGTTTGTTGATCTCACCTTATGTCTTTGTGTGTGTGAATGTTTCAGTAAGAGAAAAGATTTTTCAGTGGTACAGTATGCTATAATGTTCTCCTTCTGTCCATCCCTTCAGGCTTCAACTGCAGCAGGTTTGTGTCTTGACAGCCACATACAGTAGCAGGGGGGCTGTAGAACAAAGAGATTTGAACTCTGGGGAACTGAGAGAATAGGAAGACACGATGCCCACTTTGCTGTTCCTGGTTGTCATCAGTTTGGACTTTTCAAGCTTTGCAACAAAGTGTAGAAGTCAGTACTGATTGAATTTGTTTTTGAATGTAAGAATAATCTTTGCAGCATGGATGCACTCTGTTTGAAAAACAACCACCTTCCTGCTGATAAAGATAATGGCCCTACTTGTAAGAAGATAATATTGACTGTATGAAACTGTGCATGTTCTTCTAGCTTTTCTGATTTCATTCAGAATGATGAGCAAAGTGTGCAAAAAAAAAACAAAAACAAAAATCAAACAAATAAAAAAAAAAACTGCAGCACTTCTTGTCTCTCCCCTCAAGTAGTCGCCCCCCAGGATGTATCTTAAATGTACCATGACAACCTGTTATGCTCCACTCTACACGCCTGCAGCCCAACAGAAGGGTTCATTCCCCATCAGTGATCAGCAGTGAGCGGGCATCTGTGTGTGTCTCCTGTTGAAAGAGTTTACGGCTACAGCGCTGACATGACAGTACACACGTATGCATAATTAGGTGTTGGCGTGCATGTGTTGATTAAATGAGTGCATATGTATGTGTGTATGCCAATACTGTGGCTGAGGGCTTACTTGTCTCATACACTGGGATAAAAGCACTGGTGCAGTGATGAGCGCCTAATCTGAGTGCATGTGATTGGTCCGGTGAGGCTGGAGAGATATGAGCGTTTGACTTGTTAAAAGGGATGTTCTTCACTTGGAGCTTCGCTGGCCCTGACATAACTGGGACATAATTCTCCTTGTCAAAGCTAATAATCAATTCTCACTATGAGGATAATCTGACAGTAGACCCCCACTGAGCATGACGCAAGCTGTCCTCACTTCCCCATATATTAATAACAGCCCAAACAGTTACCAGTAGCAACTGCAATAACCCCATGTGGCCTGTCTCCACAAGTCAGTAAATACTTGACAATGGGACTGATCTTCACTGTGGGCTTTGATGTTGGAGTTTGATGCTAATGACCAATAATATAGCACACCAGGGTGAGTTTCTGTTTCTGCAAATTTAACTACAGATAAGGCAGTGTTTATTCCTCAAGGCTTTGTATTTGTGTCCGAACCAAATGACCTCTAAATATTTTGACTAAATTATATTAGGGCACTGGTTATTCTTTTTATATGTCATTATTATATTTTTGTGGATATATAACCTGTGTATGGTACAGTGGCAGCAGATGTCCCCCAGGGGGTGGCAAGATGAGCTGGGCAGCAGCATCGTTCTTCATCTGGATGGAACATTAATAACACGAGGACCTGGGGAGAAAGCTCCATCTGGGCCAGGCTGGTGCAATGCTAAAGGGACAGATCACCGACTTCACAAGTCTATAATCCCTCACAAAGTGCAGTGGAAGCCCACTGGGGTCAGTTGACACAGAACGCACAACTTTCAGGAGTCGTTTTTTTAGATAATCAAAACCTTTGGACGAAGTGACCTCCTTCTTCCTGTGTCTGTTTATTTTCACACTTAGAGAAGAAGATTCCTTAATTTAATGGTGTTTGTTTGGAGCACCTGACACTTCTGACTGCAAATGAGCTCTTATGAATAATCACATAATTATTTCGTATGCCCTTCAGCCCTTATCCCTTGGTGAGTGTTAAATAAATAACAAAGAGCCTGATTCACTTTCAAGCAGGTGAAAATAATCCAAGTTGGGAGGACCGGGCCCGGATAAAGGAAGTCAAATTAAAAGGTCAGGTCACTATAACTCAAAAAGGGGAGCTGTGCTCAATATTGTAGCAGTGCTGCTCAGTGACTTGTCATTTCCATTTTTATCACCACCTCTTCTGTAAGTGCTTGTTAATCAATACACTAACAACAAGGATTTTCTCACTGTGGGAGCCTGAAGCATACAGGCATGAAGTGTTTACTCCAGCCCCTACTTCTGCACCTCTGTGCCTCAGTCTGTACGTATATATCTTTGTCCAACTTCTGTTGAAAACTTCTTTGGATGTTCTCATCTCAGTATAAAAAAACACATGCAATTGTATTCACCTTTTATATTGGATTCAGCTAACATTTTTTTATCTTGAGGTCTAAGGTGTAATTTGTAGCTGTGGCTAACAAAAGGTCTCAGTCTGACATTAAGGCTTTGGATGCTGTCTGTGTAGGCCATAGATGGAGAAAAAGGCAGAATGTGCATTAATATGAATTGGGTGTCTTTTCTGCTAGATGCTACAGAGGAGTGGTTCCAATTCATATTCAAAGATCTTTTTGAGTTTCAGCTGTGGCTGAATAACCTTGTGAAGACCACTGTCCATGCCTGTCCTCCATGAAACACACCTCATAATGAAGATATTTTGGTGTCATTTCTCTGTGGGAGGGTAGACAGATGACTTTGATTTTGGTGGAATGTGAAGGTGAAAAGACCAAGACTGAAGAGCTATAAATGAGCTGGGTGGAATGAAGGAGCATCACAGTTCTGTCTCAGCAGACCTGTGACTTCCTGCCAGCTTTTTCTCTTTTTCTCCTACATGATGCTGCCTATGCCTGATTGTTTTTCTCAGCTAAGGTAATTCAGGTGCACTAGCCTGGAGCTCCCCTGACTTCTGTTTATTAGTTATTCATTTCCATAAGCCTGCAATGCCTTAGGCAATGTGATCTGCAACGTGCTCCCCATTTAGGTGTTCTACAGGCCAAATGGATCATCCCATGATTCCCATCAGAACAGTGATTCTTAATGGCTGAATGCATTTTGGTTACTTGAAATACCCCAGAGACAGCAAAGAAATTGTATTTAAATATATTGTAAGCTTTGGTCTGAAGTGCTTATTAAAACCTGTGAAGTAGGTGTGAAATAATTCAGTCAAACCTGAGATGTTAAAGCTTACCTTTGAAACAGCTTTTATATCTGATATTTGTTCAGTAACAGAAGTTGTCAGATTTTCTTCCTTAAGCAATAATAGCAATATCTCACAATAGAAAAACCAATTTTTTTTGTGAAAACCTTGCATTTATTCTTTTATTCAGTAAAAGCAGAGACGTTTTATCAGTCAACTATTGACTTCGTCTGATGTGATGTATTTTCAAGTGGCAGAATTAGACTCTTTATATGTATATATATATATATATATATATATATATATATATATATATATATATATATATATATATATATATATAAATTGGAAAGATGTAAAATGAAATAAAAATAAATTATGCTTAAAATAGTTGTTCTCTTCAGTAATTCCTAAAAGTGAAATTTACAACGGTTTACTGTCCTACACACTTATCAAATTTTAATGGAAGCCCTGACCTGTTTAATGCTTCACTTGCTAGACCTAGCACGGTGAAGACATATTAGTCATTGTAAGGAGTGTGGAGATTGCTCAGTGATGTGTGGAAAGTGACATTTTGCAAAGCTCTATTTAAAGTCATTTGCACTCACTTGTTGATGTGGTCACCTGCTGGCTGAGTGATTTGATAGCTTGTCAGTGGCCACTATAGTCGTATTGGCAGACAGATTTACTGCAGAGAAGGTGACACATGAAACCCAGCTGCTGTGATGCTAAGAAATTAATATCTTTAAAAAAATAAGAGTATAGAACATTAGATTACACAGATAAGTTAGATTTTATAGCACCTTTAATGTTAAATCATTAATTCTAGAAAAATCTGTAAAGGATTTTAGGCATAAGAATAAATACCAGACACTTCCTCAATAATGCAATTATTTTAGATTGCTTTGCACTGTAGGCTTTTTGCTATGTTTGTTCCTTTGATGTAGGGCACAAAGCTCATTATGGTGCTGACAGAATGCTTTTCTCTCTAGCGATTAATGATGCTTATTTGAAAGGAGCATTATTAGTCTGTTCAACAAATTGGTCATGATTTCTTATCTCTGTTCCATATACAGTACAAACGTTATTTTACCTGCAAGCAACAGAACCTAAAACATACTCAAAAGAGTATATTTTTGTCAAAGGTTCAAGTCTAAAAGTAATAATAAAAATAAGATGACTTAATATATCTATATTTTAATTATTTTGAATAAAATTGACATAGCAGCTCATCTGTAGCTTTATTTTGACCAAAAAATTTTATATTACTGTACCGTTAGTAGTCTTTTTGAAATACTAAAGTTAGTAAGCTATCTTGATCTCAATAACAATTTAAAAATGACATTGACTAAATAACATGTTCTAAAAGTAGGAAGGTTGTCTGATCTTGCTTATTTCAGTAAAACTGAATATGGTTTGTTTGACCAGTATTATTAATAACTGGGGGCATTTTTGGTCTAAATTTTTGGTTTGCATACCTGAGTGATCCATGCTACTGTATGTTGTAGAGGGCAGTTTGCCCCTGGTTGGCTTACCTAAGGCAAAATGGTCCTGGATAAGGGGCCAGTCTGAGTCCAGTCCAAGAGTTTCAAGGAACTCAGTGTCTTGTTAACAAGTGAGACAATAAAGAAGCAGAAGATGACAGATGGATCAGTGCAAAGTCTAAACTAATGTAGAGCTAAGGGTGAAACTGCAACTGTTACCAAGCAATCTACATTTCTAACCTCATCTATGGCCAAGAGCTGTAGGTAGTGACCAAAAGAATAACATGATGGGTTTAAGCAGCAGAAATGAGCTTCCTTCTTTGGGTTTTCCCTTAATAAAGCTGCTACTCCTCCACATTAGAAGTCAAGAGGCATCTGACCAGGTTGCTTTCTGGTATCACGCTCGTCTCTCTTTCAGGCATCTCTTGACTGAAGGAGACACTGGAGCAGATTTGGGATATGCTGAAGTCATTACGTCACCAAGCAAAAGCTGGAGGAAGTGGCTGGAGAGAGTAAAAGGGAGGTCTGTGCTTCTGGTGCTGCTTGCCTGACCTGTATTATTATTATTATTATTATTATTATTATTATTATTATTATTATTAGAAATTTTGAACATCTGTTAGAAGAATCAGAAAAAAAGGGGGTCACCAGTTGCATTAGACTGGTCCTCCAGGGACCACAAGGGTTTGTAGAATTTTTCAAGATCAAGATTATTTTTCTGATCAGAAGTAGCATAACACCTCTAGAGAACCACAACTGATATTTCAAGACACTGTCATGAAAAAAACATAACAAAACAAAAGAAAACATCATTTAATGTGTAATTATGATTTTTATAGCTTATGTGATTATTTGAGATCCAGTGGTTGTTAATTATAGACACACTTCTGGTTGGTTATAAGAACACAAAATAGTTTTATTTATCATGAGTTCTGATTTTTATGGTCAGCCCCTATCTTCTCCCCACCCAAAAAGAATAATCTTTACTTTCATATCTCTTTTTATATAAATTTCATCTTCATTGGCTTTTAATGTATCACTAAGAAAATTTCCATTGGCAGACAGCCTCAGCTACAGGGCATGTGGAGTGTGGGTTTTCATAAAGAGTGACTATTTAAAAGAGTTCAAAAAACACATACTGTAGTAGTGCTCCCAAGGGACTATGCAAATTAGACTAAAGACTTTTACACATCCAGTAACAAGATATTTTTTAAACTAAATATTTACTGTCTTTTCCTGAAGGTTGGTGCATGTTTAGAGCTAATACACTCTGTTGGGCCTGATTCCATTTTGTTAAATGAGCATGTTTAAGCAGACTCTGTCAGCTGTACTGTAAGAAATTGGATGTTTAAAGATGAAACCATACATCAAGTTTACTGACATAGATCTCAACCACAACTGAGATGTTCTATTTATAGTGTGATCATTTTTACTATGCCAGATTAAATTTGAATTTTCTTCACAACGCTTACAAACAACAGCCACGCTTCTTAAGTAGGTTGTGTATTGGCTGTCCCATTAATTTAGAGATGTTAGTGCTGGGGCAAAACCAATTTGAGGTCACTTATGTCAGCTGGCTAAGGGTACCACTAAGATTTACACTTTCAGATATTTTAGTTACCAGTGAAGCTGTCTTCTTTAAACACCATCAATTTAAAAGTAGTACAAATGCATTTATTTTACATTTTTAGCAGTGTTTAGGGTCCTGAACTTTTAAAGCCATTTCACACTTCAGTTAACTCATTCAAGCAATGATATGTACTTTAGGTTGCTAAAAATGAAAACCATGCATGTGCCACTGAAAAACCAAAATATGAATTGTGATAATTTCCCTTGAAATAAGAAAAAATGTCAGCCCCACCCACTGGCCTCGTGGTGAAGAAAAGCAAGGTGGCAGATCTAAACCAGCTGTTCCTTTATCTCCCGTCCCCCTGCCTGTGCCTCCCTCCTCTTCCTTATTTCCAGGACGTCTCGAGGAAATCTTCATCCTCCAGGACAGTGAACATCCCCTGCTGTTTCACCCTCCCCACAAACACAGCGGGCCAAAGCTTGTCAAACGACGGGTTTCACATATTTTAGCTTAATTTTTTTTTGGTTGGTTTTTTTTGTGTTTTGATTGTAACTTATCCAGGTTTTTATTTTTGTCATCACGGGATTTGTCTGTGTTGATTTCTGTCACTCGTCTCCTGGGATGCTGTTTTCTTCTGTTTTCCTCTCGACACTTTCAGACTTTGCTCATTCAAGCAATGATATGTACTTTAGGTTGCTAAAAATGAAAATCATGCATGTGCCACTGAAAAACCAAAATATGAATTGTGATAATTTCCCTTGAAATAAGAAAAAATGTCAGTTTTCTATTAACAACCAGAACAACCAGAACCAGACCAGAACAACCAGAAGTTTTCATGTGTGTGTGTGTGTATGTATGTATATATGCGGAAGGTAAAGTCCAAGGTAGTCCCAGTGGAAATAAGAACATTATCAGTTGTAAACCCCAACCTGAAACAGTGGCTCCAGCAGATTTCAGGCACAACATCAGAGGTCTCTGTCCAGAAGAATGCAGTTCTAGGAACAGTCCTGTTGTTTTTTAATTATTTGGATATTAGTTTTATAATATATTTTTTAGCTTTGTTTCCACAGTTCCCTGCTGTTTGGTTTGTTTAAAAGCAACTGCTGTGTTGATGTAAAAGGAAAAAAGTAGCAACAAATATTTACATCTGAGAAGCTGGTAGCAATAAGTATTTGCTGCAGAACGCATTGTGAAGGGTTAAAAGCAAACATCCACAGTGGAACTGGCAACATAAAATTGGAAGCTGGTGTGTTTATTTAACCATTCATAAGTAACTCAAATGTGTACTTCATAAGGCCTGAAAGTAATTTAGAGAGCACTTACAGCTAGATCCAAAGACATCAATGATGTCCATTTATCCCATAGTTCTGTGTACACTGTGTTTGACATGTGAATATTATGTTAATTTATCCCCTACTCCACCCCATTTGAGGATGTTGAGATGACTCACTCGCCAGTGAATTTGTTAGGAACATCTTTTCATCCTATAAAAAAGACATCCAGTGAGTCTCACTGTGAATTTGCACATCATGACAAATTACACTTTGTGTCAGTGCCATTCAAAGAAGCTGCACAGCACTGTATGTCAACACATGTTCATCCAAATCACATTACCAATACAATCTGGACGCCAGAAGAAGGTGGATGGAAATGCTTTTTGTGTACTTCTTATAATTCAAGATTCTTGTTACTCAAGGAACATCCGATTCACATCCCCCACTGAGTATTTCATCCATTGTGCACAGCAGCAAAATTCTGCCCCACTTGTCTGGATGTGATTCAGCTTACAAAGACTTTTCAGAGCAGTAGGGTTTTCCTGGGGGTAGTGATCCTTACATGTGGATAGGACTGAATAAAAGACTAGGAAGCATAGCCAAAGATTTCCTCTTTTCTATGAAAGTATTTAGAGCGTCTGTGTGGTAGCTAGAACACATAGATGCTTTGCAAATATAATATTACTTAAAAGATTTTTGAGCCCTACATGTAAGCCAGCAATTATTTGGGATAATTCTTTGAGAAAGCACTTTGGCAGTCCCTCATCCTTCCTAACATACTGCTTAGAAGGGTACATATTACCAGCAAGCAAGCATTTATTTCCAATAAGAATACATAATTTAGAAAAAAATAAGCTAATCTTAAATAGAACAGCCAATACTTAAATGGAAAGCCAACACATGGTCTCTCATTAATCATGATGTTATTTAAAAAAACATCCTCTTTGTCTGTTGTCATTTATAAATCCTTTACAGACAAAAAAACAGAAAATAATCTACATCTTTTTCCAGAACCTTGAAAAGGAAAAGTGTCCTACTATGTAGTGCAGACTGGAGACAGGCAACAGACAGTTTCAGTGATCCACCAATGTGACAGTCTTTTGAGAAAAGCTTTTGTATGTGGTAAGGCTACAGCCTTGAGCCAAGGCCACAAAACAGATAAAAACAGAGAAAAAAAAAATAATACTGAAATGAGTTATAATACTGCTGTCATGAGAAAAATAAGAAAAAGTCTGATGCTTTTATACTCTCCAATAGAATGTTCAGTATCTATCTATCTATCTATCTATCTATCTATCTATCTATCTATCTATCTATCTATCTATCTATCTATCTATCTATCTATCTATCTATCTATCTATCTATCTATCTATCTATCCATCTAACACTTTATTGACAAAAGTTACTTACACATATCTGCTCTATTTCATTCCAAAGATATTAGATAGGGTTGAGGAGAGGGCTCTGCGTGGGCCAGTCAAGTTCTACCACATGAAACTCATCCAGCCATGTCCTTATAGACCTTACTTTCCTGCTGGACCAGAATGGAGCCTTCCACAAACTGTTCCCACAAAGTTGGAAGCATAGAATTGTCCAAATTTTATGTTAAGCTAAAACACTGATATTTTCTTTCACTAGAACTAAGGGGCCCAGGCTCCACTTCCACCCTATTCCTATCCCTCTTCCACCAAACTTTTCAGTTGGCACAATGCAGTCAAGCAGGTAATGTTCTCCTGACATTCACCATACCCAAACTTGTCAATCAGACTGCCACATGTGAGCTGTCACTCTGCAGAACATATAGCTGTTGTTCCAGAGTCAAATGATGTTGGGCTTCACCTGTTGTGCTTCACTTGGCATTGTGCTTGGTGATGTAAGGTACAGCTGCTTGGCCAGGGAATCCCATGCCATGAAGCTTTCAGTGCACAGTTTTTGTGCTGATGTTAAAGCCAGAGTAGGTCAGAAATGCTGCAGTTATTGAGTCAGCATAGTAGGTGACTTTTACACACTATGGGCCATCAGCGCTTGGCAACTCTCTGACTTTACAGGGTCTGCCACTCAGTGGCTAAGTTTCTCTGTTTCCTAAACACTTCTTCTTCGCAATAATACTATTTTTATTTGGTCATGAACAACCCACTCTTTCACCAGTGTTTGTAAAGGCAGGCTGTCTGGCAAGGTGCTTGATTTTATACACCTGTGGCAATGGGACTGAAGGAAACACTTGAATTCAATGATTAAGATTAAAATAATGAAAAAATATACATTGCAAATGATCTATAATTAAACTGCAGAAGAACACATAATAGGAGACTTTGATTTGTTCACAAATTATTTGGCTCACCAGTTATCATTTTGATCATTTTGAATTTCTTTTTCACCGCATTTAAGAAGCTATTTTGTGTTACCCCTTCATGAGAGCCATTTAACTGTTTGGTGTACTTCAACTATGAACAAAGTAATAGTCACTTTATCTTTGTCCTGTATTTTTTATTTGAATCAAATCATACTATTTGACTAAACTATAAAAAGAGCAGGTATATAGTAAGATATTATTTTCATAAACTTAATGCATCATTCCTGTTTCATTTGGAAATTTCTGTTAGTCCTACTCTTCAGGTTAATCTACTTTCACCCTTGACTCTGTTTCCCACCCTTTTAATGGCAGACCTGTGTTCAGTTAGTCAGTTGTCTCCTCAGAATATAATCCGCCTAGCACTCCTCATCTGCTAGGGTGTCGACTTCTGGGCATTTCCTCATGTTCCTTATTGTCTAGGATGACTAGTTTTGTTTATTTGATTTCTTGTGTTTAGTCACACACCCCTCACACTCACTCTTCACCCTCTTGCCATCCAGGAAGAGGTACTGGAGCATTTGGGCCCTCACAACCAGACTGTATAACAGTTTCTTCCCTCAAGGAATCAGGCTCCTCAATAACTCAGGACTGTACTACACAAAAGACCCCCC
>VUQH01085328.1:0-14083 GCA_015106775.1 Etroplus canarensis
TCAAGAGGAAGATGAGAGACACCAGACCCAACAATGCAGATGACCTGATGGCCGCTATCAAAGCAACATGGGCTTCCATTACACCTGAGCAGTGCCACAGGCTGATTGCCTCCATGCCAAGCTGCACTGATGCAGTAATTCATGCAAAAGGAGGCCCAACCAAGTATTGAGTGCATAGAAATGAACATACTTTTCAGAAGCCTGATATTTCTGTTTAAAATATCCTTTTTTATTGATCTTATGTAATATTCAAATTTTCTGAGACACTGAATTTTGGGTTTTCATTATCTGTAAGCCATAATCATCAAAATTTCAAGATGTAAAGGCTTGAAATATTTCACTCTATGTGTAATGGGTTTCAATTTCTGAAATGAGTGACAAAATATATTGAACTTTTTCATGATATACTAATTTTTTGAGATGTACCTGTATTCCTTCTTATAGAATTATAAAATATATATTGCTATATTATCAGTAATGCATTAATTGCAGCATTTATTTACGTGAGACCTCACTCTATGTTTTTAATTGTGGCCATTCCTTCTCTTTTTTAAGATAAATGTTTATTTTTTTATCTGAACCAAGTGTTTTCTTAGGAGCTACTGGCTTTCATTTCTTTTCAGACACTTTGTTATACCTTTAATCATCATGGCCTTTTTTGCAGCAATTTTTATTTCATGCAAAAAATGAAAAATAAAACAAACAAATGCTAAGCTTTAATATGAGCTCATAAAATTCACACATTGTGGATTTTTAATGTTTTTGAGGATGACTCAAACATAAGATGTGTTCTCATTTCTACTGAGTCTAATAATGAGAGTTCATTTGCTGTGTGCTTATCAAAGATTATATGTTTTCCTTATGTATATGATTTTTATATACTAGAACTGTAAACATGTTATTTCAGACCTGTGGGAATAAACACACATGACAATGATGATGATAAAATGATCTGAGGAAATGTTGTTTTTCTCCTCATTCTCCTCGCGGCATAGGGAAGCAGGGAGGTGTGAGATGAGGACATTCATCAGTGATGATACATCAAGCACTGGTCTGAAAAGTCTCTGCAGCATCAGAATGTAGTCTCATTAAATTTAGCCTTCCTTTTGTATTTCATAACAGACTATATTTAGATCACGCTGGAGCGGGCTGCTACTGAGGCTGGCACTAATAAGTAAAGTGAGATGAATGTCTCTGTAGCATGGTTAAAAGTGTTCATGGTTGCTTAACCCATCTTCAGGTTTAATTTGCATTTGGCCAATTAGCGTCCAGGGTTGCATTTGTCTTTTTATGCTTTCAGGGTACAGTTTTAATCTACTTTATATTTCGTACAGCTTAGGCTGCACAGTTTAAGTGTAACTCTTTATTGCTGGTATTTTTTTTATGTTTTTAAAATGAAAGTCCGAGGAAGGCATGGCTTGACATAAAAAGGTGTGAAAGAAGTGTTTTGTTTTGTTTTGTTTTTTTTACCTTAACTAACCAGGGAATGCACTTTAAGATATTCACACATTGAAACCTTTCTTATCACATTTTAGTGCACAAATGAATGTGCTTGTCTATTGAATATACATATTGTTATTTCCCTTTTCTGTTTTCCAGCTTTATGTACGGGGAGCTTACGGACAAGGACACGACAGAAAAAATGCGACTAACATTCGAGAATTATGAGATGAACTCGTTTGAAATACTGATGTACAAGAAGAACAGTAAGTAGGAAGTCCACATGTGCGGAAAGAGAAAACTTCCACTGTCTCCTCGTCATGCAAATGTATTCAGGGCTTCAGTAACATACAGTGGAGTTCAAAGGTAGCCCAGAGCATTTCTACCTCTAGAAATGGGCTAATTGGCTGAGAGCTAGACCAGAGGAAAAACTTCCTCAGCAAAATGTGTTGTTTGTTTCCAGTTGCTGCTGTAACATTCCTGTGCGTTTACGTGGAAATTTTTGAAAGTCCCAAACATTTCTGCTATGGTTTAGACACACTCTGAGATTTTCCCATTAAAAATGAGCAGCTAAATATGTGTTGTTCTTTGTACTTTCAGGGACGCCTGTTTGGTTTTTTGTGAAGATTGCTCCCATTCGAAATGAACAAGAAAAAGTGGTTTTGTTTCTCTGCACGTTCAGTGACATCACAGCCTTTAAACAGCCTATTGAAGACGATTCTTCCAAAGGTTAGAGTCTCAGCAAATTCAATTTGTTCAGCTCCATGCTTTTATCAAACAGGGAGCGTGCATCAAAGTGGGTAAAATAGGAAAACTAAAGTTACAGCCGTGCTTGGGCATCAAACAGCCTTGTAAAATCCGCAAGACAGACCTGTGCGAGCTACAAGTTGTCATTCAGAGGCAGAAGTAAAGTTAGTCTCCCAGCTTTCACCATTCAACCCAGTACATTGTGCATCTGCTCCGGCAAGTACCCAGTCACCTCATCAGGATCATTATCAGTACGCAACACAAAAAAGTTATTCATTGGACTGTATGAGTGTTAAAGACAGCCAAAATAGAGCATGAATTAGTGCAAGAGAGCATTTACAAATCAGCAACAGAGATGAAAACAGGGTGTGTGGCCAATATGAAAGTGAGATTATAGTTCACACTTGAACTTAAACGAGTAGGACAAACCTTGCCAAGTTTCTGCTCCCTGAAAAGAGAGTGGACATAGTAGTAGTTAAACAAAGAAATGTAGTGGTCTAGATAGATAAGGATGAGCTGTTGTTAGAGAGTTTGATCGATACATGCATTTTCGCCGTCACTATCAATAGTCAATCTCTGTTTCATTTAACTATCATCACAGTCATGCTTCAGTCTTAAGCAGGTATAGTTTGGAGAATATGTTATGATAACAAATGTTCTAGCCAAGGGACAGGAGAAATGAGCTGACATCTTACCAGCTGTTTTAACATTCAGCAGAGAAGCAGTGACATTTTTATTCATTTGGTGTCACGTTTTTATCCATATGATGAACATATGCTATACGGACAAAAGTATTAAGCTGCATACACATTACACCTACAGGAGCTTTTATCATATCCCATTCTAAACGTACAGACATGAATATAGAAGTTGATCTCCCCCCTTTGCCACTATAAAAGCTTCCACTCTTCTGAGAAAGCTTCATCTAGAAGAGCTTTTGTGAAGATGACAGACACTGATGTTGGATGAGAGGGCCTGTTTTGTAATTATCCCAAAGGTGTTGGATGGGGATTGAGGTCAGGGCTGTGTGCGAGCCGCTCAAGTTCTTCCATAACAAAGTCATCCAACCATGCCTTTATGGACCTTGCTTTGTGGACTTGGACACAGTCATGCTGGAAAAGAACAGGGATTTAATCAGAAACAGAATATTTTATTAATCCCAGGGGGGAATTGCAAACTGTTTCCACAAAGTTGGAAGCATAGAATTGTCCAAAATGTCACAGTAGAAGCATTAAGATTTCCCTTCACTCGAACAAAGGACTCCAGGGCAACCCCCCAAAAAAACATTATCTCCCCTCAACCAAAATTTACAGTCAGGCAGGTAATATTCTCTTAGCATTCGCAAATGTAGATGCATCTATCAGCCTGCCAGATAGCAAAGTATGATTTGTCATTCTATTGACCACATTTACACTGCTCCAGAGTCCAGAGGCAGTGTGCTTTTTCACCAGTATGTGCGAGGCTTAGAATTGTGCTTGATGATGTAAGGCTTGCATGCAACTTCTCTGCCATGGAAACCCATGCCATGAAGCTCCTGATGTACAGTTCTTGTCCTGCTGTTAATGCCAGAGGAGTTTGGGACTCTGCAGTTATTGAGTCAGCACATTGCTGGCTTGGAAAAAAGTGGCCCTGCTTTGTAACTTCACATGGTCGAATACTTGTTGAGTGGCTATGGTTCCTAAATGTGTTTTACTTTGCAATAATACCACTTACAGTAATATATCTAGGAGGGAAGAAATTTCCCAAACTGACTTGTTCCAACAGTGACATTCTCTTACAATACCACTACTGAATCCAGTGAGCTCTTTAAAATGACCCCGTTTTTCACCAGTGTTTTTAAAGGAAGACTGCATGGCTAGGTGCTTTATTTTATACAACGGTGGCACTGCACAACTGCATAACTGCATAACACATCTGAATTCAATGTTTAAGAGGTGTGGCCCAATACTTTTGTCCATATAGTGCAGGTCCAATTATTCCACTCCTTTCTCCTCTGTTGTAAGTCTCCACTAACTCTTGAATGAAATATCTGACTGAATGCTCAGCTGTGTTCACTAGCCAGTGGCCAACTTTGTCTGCCTGCTGCTTGGTACTCAGTAGGGGAGATCCACTACTTTTAAATGACTGTTTTGCTGAAAACAGCAGCCTGCTGTGACCATAAACAACATTAATGAGAGTGAACCAACACAATATGTTACCCACACAGTGTTGTGGGCTAAAAAATGCTATGAAATCCAAACACTACCTTATAAATTTGCTGAAACAGTTAACACTTCTCAAGCACAACACAGAAGAATTGCATTGTGTGTTATGTATATGGATACCTATCTCTTCTTCTTAAATATGTCTATTGTGAGTCTAGGTGGATGGATGGATGGATGGATGGAAATCGAAGGTGATGAAGCAGCTTCTTTTTATAGCTGAAAGAACCTCGTCTCAGGAGTTTTCATATTAGTTCAGATCAAAGTGCAGTACTCACAAGGAGAAAAGCAATTTAACAAGAGCAGCCCAAGATTGCATTGGCTGAACAATTCTTAAATTTGTATATATTCTTAGGGTAAATATTTCTGAAATCACAACCACTTAGGTACACCCTACTACTACCAGATTAGACCCCTTTTGAACTGCCTTCATGGCAGAAATTCAACAAGTTGCTGGAAACATCATATCCTCAGAGATAAGGTAGCATTACACAGATTCTGCTGTTATTGTTGGCTTCCTTTCAGCTGTAAGCAGTCTGGCCATTCTCTGACCTCAGGCATCAGCTAAGTATTTTCTCCCAGAGAACTGCTGCTCCCTGAATATTGTCTAGTTTTCAGACAATTCTCTGTAAACCCTAGAGATGTTGTGTAGCAAAATCTCAGTAGATCAGCAGAAATACTCAGACCAGCCAGCCATTCAAAGTCACTTAAATCCCCTTTCTTCCCCATTCTGATGCTTGGTTTGGACTTCATCTTGACCTTATCTACATGCCTAAATGCATTAAGTTGTCGTTATATGATTGGAGGATTAGATATGTGTGAAGGAGAAATTGAACTGGTGTACCTAATAAAGTGGCTGGTGAGTGTATGTCTTTATTTGGAACAATGAAAACATTTGTATCGCTAGATATTTGAGTGATATGAAACCCAATATTTAATTGCAAAAGTGTATTCCTCAGCTCCTTCGCTTAAACTGTCCACCATGTTTTGGAAGAAATATCAGACAACTCAAGAAGGCATATACACAGCAAAAACATGGTGGTTACACTCATCAATAAAATTCTTGCTGCATATTGACTCTTGGGATCGGGTGGGGTGTGAAGGATCCACCTGATGTGTGCTTTGAATCCTTCCTGGTAAATGAACACGCATATGTGGGCTGCATTTGAAGGAGCCTTTGGAAATGGGACAGCCTTGATTGTCGCGCTGGGACATCAGACTACACCAATCCAGTCCCTGAAATGGGACACGGTGTTAAAGAATCCTTAAAAAAAATTCCTATTGATCCAGAGCCAGATCAACTTCAAAACTGAACCACTTTTGCCTTGGGCCAAGCCCCACCTCTGGTAAAATTTTCATCCATCTGTTCATTTATGCATAATCTTGCTAACACACACACAAACAAACTGAACCAAAAACCTTGGCAGGGGTAAAGCTGACAGGGAGTACAGTTACAGGTGTACTTGATCATAACAAGCAGTTGACCTTAAGTTTTATTAGTGACATTCACAAGCTATACCTTTTCAACATATTTTCTGCTGAAATCTCATAAATACAACAGTGTTTATGCTTCTGAACAGCAAAACATTTAACAGGAGATATAACCAGATGTATTCTCACAAGATTTTATGAGCATGCAATATGAGAATGATATTTGTAGTAACTCAAAAGGTGCAAGTAAGGCTACAGAAAAGCACATCCTATCAGTGCCTGGATAACATTTTATGGTGAGTAAGAAACTCCTTTAATTCAAGGTGAAATTATCAGTTTTACAGATCCCAGAAACCATTAAAAGAGCTTGCTGGCCAGTTTGTGTCAGGGACCTTGAAATTGTATTTCTGGAATTGGTCTTTTTCAGATGCTGAAAAAAGCCAGATATTGTGTATTTAGTCTACCATAAACCTGAATCTCATTGAAGCTGTTGATACCCTTCAATACCCAGATGACAATCAGGGTTTAATAGGCATTGAATAAGCATTCAGATCCTTGATTCTCACAAGCAGGGAAGACATGTTGTTGCCCCAGGAAAAAAAAAACAATATGTGTCAGGATTAATCTTTCAATTCATCATATTGAAGATTTGTTTTCTGTTGGTGTTTACTGATCAGGCTGGGGAAAGTTTGCCCGACTGACTCGAGCTCTAACAAGCAGCAGAGGAGTCTTACAACAGCTGCAGCCCACAGTTCACAAAGGAGAGAATGTCCTCAAGCACTCCCGCCTCGCTGAGGTAAGGTTTATTGGATTTTACCTCTGATTTTTTGACAGACCGTTACTGTTACATTCTGTAGGAATTTAAATGTACACAGGCGTGGGGTGCTGCTTAAATGTTTTTAGCTTCAGATCTAATAAAAACATGAATACTGTTTACTTGAGGGCAAACTGTGAAACTGTGAACAGGGGAGTCTGTTACATAAGGGCCAACTTCTATTTTTGGCCTCCTCCTGTGTAAATGTACGATGCATATAAAAAGTATTCACCCCCTTGGGTATTTCGCCCTTTTATTGCTTTAATAAATGAGATCATGGTTGATATAATTTGGCTTTTTTGACAAGAGCTTGCAAAAACAAGCTTCTTTCATGTCAAAGTGAAAACAGAGTTTTACAAACTGTTAATTAAATATATATATAAATATAAAATAGATGTTTACATAAATATTTACCTCCTAGTTGATTCCAGCAGTGTCACATCTAGTGAAATGGCGATCGCCTGAGTGCAGTTGATGTGTGTCAAGTGATTGCAGTATAAAAAACACCTGTTTCTGGGAGGTCCAGTCTCTGGTTCATCAGTATTCCTGCTACAATTGTAACATAAGGACAAAAGAGCACTCTAAGCAACTCAGAGAAAAGATCACTGAAAAGTATAAGTCAGGAGATGCTACAGAAAGATTTCCAACTCACTGGACATCCCACAGACTTCAGTCCAATCCATCACTAAGAAATGGAAGGAGTATGGCACTTACCTAGAGCTCACAATTTGAGTGACCGGGCAAGAAGAAAACTGGTGAGGGAGGCCACCAAGACATCTACGACCATTCTGAAGGTGTAAAAAAAACTTCAGTGGCTCAGATGAGAGAGACTGTACATGCAACAACTGTTGCTCGGGTTCTTCACCAGTGGAAGTTGTATGGGAGAGTGGCAGAGAGAAAGCTACTGTTGCAAAAAGCTCATAGGAAATCTCACCTGGAATTTGCCCACAGACTTTTGAAAGACTCCAAGGTCAACTGGAAGAAGGTTCTTTGGTCTGATGAGACAAAAATTTTGCTTTTTGGCCATCAGGCTAGACACTGTTTGGCAAACAGCAAACAGCACACATCAAGACAAACACACCCACATCTCCACCGTGAGGCATGGTGGTGGCAGTATCATGCTCTGATGATGCTGCAGCAGAAGGCCCTGGAAGGCTTGAAACGGTAGAGGGGAACATGAATGTACAAAAATATCGCCAAATCCTGGAGGATCATCTGACTCAGTCTGCAAGAGAACTACTACTTTCCAGCAAGACAGTGACCCCAAGCATACAGCAAACACTACACAGAAATGGTTCAAAGACAACAAGGGGAATGTTGTTTGAAATTAGCTTGTAAAAATCTGTTTTCACTTTGAAAAAGGGTGAAACATCCAAAAGGATGAATACTTTTTATAGGCATTGTGCCTCTCTTTGTTGAGATTCACATGCTGCACTGTTTTTGGTGCAGGTTCTGCAGCTCGGCTCAGATATCCTACCTCAGTACAAGCAGGAGACCCCCAAAACTCCACCTCACATTATCCTGCACTACTGCCTCTTCAAGACCACATGGGACTGGGTCATCCTCATCCTCACCTTCTACACCGCCATCATGGTGCCCTACAACGTCTCCTTCAGGATGAAGCAGAACAATGTGATGTGGCTGGTGGTAGACAGCATTGTGGATGTCATCTTTTTAGTGGACATTGTTTTAAACTTCCACACCACATTTGTTGGACCTGCTGGTGAGGTCATCTCAGACCCCAAGCTGATTCGAATGAACTACCTGAAGACCTGGTTTGTTATTGACCTGCTGTCCTGCCTGCCGTATGATGTCATTAACGCCTTCGAGAATGTAGATGAGGTGAGTGCGACATCGTGCATACAGCTCAAATGATTAGCTGATCAAAAGGTAAAATTTCAGTAAATGTTTTTGAAGTAATTTTTTAAGGATTATGGCAACAATGAGCTTGTACCTGCTTCCCAAACACAAACAGTTGCTGTTTCTTTGTTTTAGCTGATAGCAAGCCAAATATTTTGAGGGGTTTTCTCCACTAAGAGAAAAAAAACTGAAAATTGAATTTATATTCAGGTGGTGATTGGCTGTTTTCCCACATTTTCTCACATTATAGAGACTGTTAATCAAGTGAATCTTCTGCAGATTTGTTGTTGCTGAGCTGAAATAACTTAAACAATAAAGCCTCACATCTTTTGATAACTGCTTATTTATTCAAGTCATTTTAAATTAAAAAATGTTGCCTGGGAAAAGGATATTGATTGAAATAGTTTTCAGGTTTTGGCCTGCTGGTCAGTCCAAACTTTCTGAATCACCTTGAAGTAAAAATATACACCTATCAGCCACATCAATAAAACCACCTAATATTGAGTAGCTCCCTCTCATGCCAAAACAGCTCTGACTCACTAACATGTGGACATGAACATGGACCTTTTACAGTGTCCAATCATGTCCAGCACCTGGAAATTGTCAGCAGATTGCGGGGTGGTCCCCTGTTGATCAAGCTTTAGGGGTTGTCTGCACTTGTTGGTCATTGCTTAGGAGCAGGCAGTTGGTAAATAGTAAATATGCCAGGTAACCCTCTGATATTTTCTATTTCTATGGTGTCTAAGCACCACGTCACTTACTGTGTGGACTTTAATTTTTGTGTAGTGTTCCTCAAGCTGTCCTGAGCTGTTTTTGTTGTATAGCAAGGACATTTTCCCTATTAGGTGGACACACAGCTGTCAGGGAGTCCATTTGTCATGAGTCAGGGGTGCACTTGCTCTGTAGAAACCCAGCAAACATGGTTGAAACCATAATGTCATCTACCAGGTGAAAACTGGTTGCAGTATGACTGCAAAATTTGAACTGTAGACTGGCAGATGTTACCACTGTTTCAATGTAGAATAGAGGTCGTTTCAGGTCATCTCTGAAAGAATAAGAAATGTGTATCCAATTTATCTGGTTGATTTGTATTCAACATTTAACAGTGATAATTAAAGGGTCCCCCATAGTGTAGTGATTTACACAATCACTTTACAAGCAAAAGGTCCCTGGTTCAATTCCAGATGGGGACACAAGCCCCTCTCACCATGGAGAGTTGTAGCGTTGCATGAAGCAGGCCTTTATTTCCTTTCTGATTAGAGTAGCAAACACAATGCTCAACATTTGAATAGCCGTTAGTCTGAAATGTGTACACTAAATGGTTTATTACAGTAGATAAATCTTTGATGCTGGCATGTGTTTCACAGTGACTGCACTTATTACATACTCTGGTAGCAAACTTCCCATATCAAAGGACTTACATGACATACACTTTTCGTGAGATTGAATGTAATAAGGGATCACTCCGCCTCAGATTACAGCTTCTCTCATCAATTACCGTGCAAGTTGTGTGGATAAAGAAATGTCTAGGAATCTTAGTTGAATCTGGTGTCTTTGACTGATATTTCTGTATTAATCTCCCAATAAATTTGTGACTAAGGATCCATAGTGCAGAAGATTTTATCATAGGAGCTTTTGTTTTAATGTAACCAAAAAAAATAACTTCACACTAAGGACTGTGTGTATAATCTGATTTGTGCTTTGTAGATGGTGGTGTCAGTCCTATGACCTCCTCTACAATGTGACAAATGTATTTTAGGTCCTGTACACCAGTCAGAACTTTTTAAAATATGGATTTGTTAGACCCAGCAAGAGCAACTTCATGGTAAGAGTCACCAGTGGAAGAAAACCATTTTTTTCCTGTTAATGGAGACCAAGTTACAATCCTGTTAGTAGTTATTCTAAGGTGACTGACAGGTTATTAGGCTGCTATGCAGCCACTTAACCACATTTAGCAACTGCTGTACTTCAAAGCCATTTCACTGGTTGTTATTTTGTGTAGGGATAAGTTTTTAATGAACAGCTTCATAATATGCTTGTTTGTGAATTTACAAATGTTCCACTATAGTGATGAGTGTTTGCTGGAGAGCCTTCACAGGATCTCTAGATAATTGGCACATTTTAATTTGGGGAAGGAGCATTAACATTGTTGAACTTGGCTTCTTGCCAGTGCTCCACTGTGTCACAGAGTCCATAAAACAATTAACACATCATGACAGCTGACAAAAGGACTGAATCATGGGAAATGTGCACTTCGAGTTGGTTGGATAAATTAAAGTTTTGAAACGTGATGACAGAAGTGTATTGAAAGTCTGTCTCTTTTTGGTTCTCTGTTTTCTTGGAAACACTAGAAAAAACAGGTTAGTTCAGTCATGTCATACCATTGCTTATCTGCATTTATTTCATCAGAGGGACAAAATAACATGGGGAAGCTTACATGTAAAATAACTGAACAAGTCTAGCTATGTCTGCTTAAAATTGTCTTCATGGAGAAACCACAGCCTATGACTCTGGACCAAATGTTCCTGGAGATGAGTTTTTTTTTCTTTTATCAAACACAGAAATGATTGTTGATTAGATGGAGCCTCCGAGTTTTGCATTCACCGGTATCCATCATGTCAGTGTATCATTGTGCGTGTGTGTTATTGTGGGCCTATATGTGTCACGTCACATGATATGTTTGTTTTTGCTGTGTAAAGTGCTGTAATAGCACTTTTAAGTGCAGTTTGTCACACAAAACGCAGTATATGTCTCTCTCAGAGAGATATGAGATGAAGTAATAAAGCTTGTTAATGGACAGAGAAGGATCCGCTGTATTTGCAGGGCAGGCATTTAAGCCTCTAGTCTTTCAGTGTTTCAGCATCCTAAATGCTGACAAGTTCAAGTGACCACAGCAGATGTAGTCAGGGGTCAGCAGAAAGGAAAAACGGGAACCTTTTGGGGATTTAAAGGATAATGCTGGTGATACTTGCACCACTCAGCACCACAAGGCAGGCCCTCACATGGGACCCCCAGGGGAAGAGAAAGAGGGGCCGCCCAAGAAACTCCTGGTGACGCGACCTTGATGCAGATATCAAGAGGATGGGCCACACATGGGGGCAGCTGGAGAAACTAGCTCAAGACCGAGACGCCTGGAGGAACCTTGTTGGCGGCCTATATCCCACCAGGGGTGATAGGCAAAAGAAGACACGTAACAAAGTACAGAAATTAGTGTCCTCGGGAGCGTAATGGTTTGCGCATTCGCCATTGAAGCGAAAGGCACCTGGTTGGATTCCAGGTGGGGACACAAGCCCCTCTTACCATTGAGGGTTGTGTCAGGAAAGGCATCCAGCACAAAACCTCTGCCAAATTACCAATGTGGATTAAGCTGTGGCGACCCCCTTGGTGGAGAATGCAAGGGAGCAGCTGAAAGGTACATTCGACAAAGTACAGAAATCAGTGTCCAGCAGGGGGCATTGTGAAAAGGGTTGATACATTTTAAATGGGTTTTTGGTGTATTGCATACTTTGTCCTTGGTTCGCAGCTGAGAGGAGACACAAGTTGAGCCTTGGCGTTGCATCAGGAAGGGCTTCTGGCATTAAATCAGAGGGGGGGCACCTGTTTTATAACAGCTGGGAGGATTATGTTGAGTTGTCTGTCATGGCAACCCCTTGGGGGAGAAAAGTAGCAGAAGAAAGTACCTACCTGTATACTATAAAAGGCATACATATATTAAAATAATACTTTGCATAAATAATATCACTAGAACCTTATGTAACTGTGCTTGTACACTTGTGACAGATGTTCATAGCCAATGTAAAAGGATGTATTTGATGTATTATCAACAACTTGCATTGTTAAAAAAATCAGCTTGTCAGTTCCTCTTACATGGTTAAACAAGGTGGTTTTTGTTGTTGCATTATACTTTAAAGAGCTGAGTGTGTTTATTTAATTGTATCAATCCACAGCCCAGTGGTTTTACAACAGAGACCAAATTATTTTTGGTTAGTTGACCACAAAATAAACCTGGACTGAATCTGATTTGAGTTGGTTATGTAGAAACCCTGTCAGAGGATGTTTGTTTGTTTGTTTTTCCAAATAAAAAAAGTGGGTCATATTATTCTTACTCTTCTCCAGTCATTTTTGTTCTGAAATTTAAGATAGTTACACAGTGTGATTTCTTCTCGCATAATGTCACATAATAGCCTCCTTCCTCAATTTTTCCTTATATAAAATATATATATAAGCAATTCCACCTGTACGAATAAGCATTTTGTTTATCTGTCTGTTCTGTTTTATTTTCCCCACCATCCAACCCCAATTTTGACATTGTCTGTATCTCAACACTGTCAATTTTGTAACCAGTTTAATCTTCTCCTCCACAGTGGAGAAGCCTGCAGGTTGAATGAGGAGGTGGAGGAGGAAGTGCACGAGAAGGAGGATGAGGAGAAAGAAGAAGAGGTGCGGCAGACTTTGCAGAGGGAATGGAGGTTATCAGAAACCAGACATACACCCAGAGATGAAGATGACGACGAAGAAGAAGAGCTGATTTTCACAAATGAGGAGATGGAAGACCTCCACCTCATTAGGGAGGAGAAACATGGGGAGCTGACTGATGAGAAGGAGGCGCAGGAGAGGGAGAAGGAAGTGGAAGAACAAAAGATGCAAGTCAAGGTTTGTTTTGCCATTTCTATCTCTACTCCTACTGGTGATGTTTTTTCACCATCCGTCATTTTAGTCTGCATCAAAATATGACAGATTTTAAAGATTGTAATGAAGCTTCTTGTGGACAGTTGTGCTTAATTCAGGATTGTTTCTAATTATATTTGAGAGGCTTTTCATCATGTCAGAATTTTGAAGTACACTATATGGATGAAAGCATTGGGCCGCACCTCTTAATCATCGAATTCAGGTGTTTGATTCAGTCCCATGGTCACAGTTTTAATAAAATCAAGCAGGCTGGCATGCAGTCTGTCTTTGCAAACACTCACTGAATTTGAGCGTGTTACTGTCATAGGATTCCACTGTTGCAACAAGTCAGATTCCACAAGGAACTGTAAGTTACATTAGGAAGCACAGCAACTCAGACTAAGTAAAGCTGTAGAGTGGGATCACCAAGGCAAATAGTGCATACAATTGCATACAACTGCAAAAATCCCAACCTGCTGCGGCATTATCTCCAGCACAAAACTGTGTGCTTCAGAGCTTGGGTTTCCATGGCAGAGCAGCTGCACACAAGCCTTACACAGCCAAGCAATCAAGTGGTGAAACATGTTCTATTCTATTCAATTCAATTCAATTCAATTCATTTTTTTTTTTGCCAATATGTTTATTGTCTTTTTCAAAATTTTTCACAAACACTTAACATATACACATACATACATATACCCACTACACACACAAACTGTATACCCTTGCATCATCCCTCAATCTGAATAAACACAATGAAATTGGACTAGTTAATAAATTATGAAGAAATGAATGAATGAATGAATGAATGAATGAATGAATGAATGAATAAAAAAATAAATAGATAAAATAGAAAACAAATTATATATAGAAAATAAAAAATAAATAAATAAATTTAGAAAAAAAGAGGGGGGGAAGAAAG
>VUQH01085329.1:0-11265 GCA_015106775.1 Etroplus canarensis
AGACCTAACTGAATTCAGGTTTTCATCATATGTTCAACTTTATTTACATGTATTCACTTGTGTGTGTGTGTGTGTGTGTGTGTGTGTGTGTGTGTGTGTGTGTGTGTGTGTGTGTGAGTGCGTGCTTACAGAGAGTCTTCGAACATGTGAACGTGAGCGAGCATTCCTACTCTCTAAGAGGGATCCAGACTGGGAGCAGGAGCGTTTCATCCCAGAATGCACTTCAGATGGTCGCTACAGCCCCGTGCAGTGCTACACTCCTCAAAGCTACTGCTGGTGTGTCAGAGTGGACAGTGGCCGGCCGATACCAGGCAGCGCAGTACGGTAATCAATCAGTTTTCTGGTTATTTAGTCGTTTGAATTTTTGGAAACTTTGCTCTTTAACTTTCTTTTCTTTTTAAAACTCTCTCTTCCATTATTTTTGCTCGTCTCGTCCCCCGCCCTTCTCCTCATCAGATTTGAGTGGTTTTTACAGCCACAGAAGCATTTCATGTTAATCATCCAATTTTACACCAGTTACTGCCCCTGTTCCCTAGGTGGATTTGTCTTGATGGAATGACACGGCACAAATCAGAATAAATTATGGCTGGATTTTTCTGTTCTCCGGGGGGTTTATCAGCGTCGTTGCTGCACGGCTGCTCACGGACTCCAGGGAGCGAACTGGTGGATGTTTTCTTGTGATGGTTTTGGTTCACTGATGTGAGAAACACTCCCTATGGCATAATAACTTTTTTTTGTTGTTCCTCCTTATGTGTATGTGCTTTATCTGGTTGGATTTTCATCATTTCCAGAGTACATAAATCAACATTAATCTATTTAAAAAACAGTTAATTTCCCTCTTGTCACATAAAGATCATTTTAAACACCACATTTATCTTCATATAACAGAAGTTCCAGCTAAATTATGCGTATCTGTAGGGTTTCGTAAGTTCAATACTAGAAATCAGGTAAATTTCGGCACCTGCAAATATGTACAGTACTCTTTACACATAGGAATGAATTGCTTTGTTTTTCTATGCTTGTGTTGAGCTGAAATAAAGGGCATACATGGTAGTGACTTTGAATGTGGCATGGCTGCTGGTGCCACACAAGCTGGTCTGAGGAGTTCAGAGACTCCTAAACTGCTGGGATTTTCCCACACAACCTCAAGGGTTCCCAGAGAATGGTCCAGAAAATAAGAAAATACCCAGTGAGTGGCAGCTCTCTGGGTGAAAATGCCTTGTTGGTGTCAGAGGTCAGAGGGGAATGGCCAGGCTGCTATGAGCTGATAGGAAGGCAACAGTGACTCAGATAATCTCTCATTACAACCACGGTATGCAGAAGTGCATCTCTGAGTGCACAACACCTCAAACCTCGAAGGCTGCACCAGCAGAAGACCCCACCTGGTGCCACTCCTGTCAGCAGAACAGGAAGCTGAGGCTACACTTCACACAAAAATTGGACAACAGAAAACTGGAAAAACCTGTCTGATGTGTCTCGATTTCTGCTGCAACATAGGATCAGAATTTGGAATGAGCAACGTGAAAACGTGGACCCACCCTGCCTTGTATCAGAAGTTCAGGCTGGTGGGTTATTGTAACGGTGTGGTGTAACCCCTTTAAACACCACAGCCTACCTGAGCGTTGTTGCTGACCATGTTCATCCCTTTATGACCACAGTGTGCCCATTTCCTGATGGCTTCTTCCTGCAGGATAACGCACCATGTCACAAAGCTCAAATCATGCTATCATGTCACTATGGACCAAAATCTCTGAGGAATGTTTCCAGCACCTTATTGAATCAATGACATAAACAGTTAAGACAGTTCTGAGGGCAAAACGGGGTCCAACCTGCTACTGGCAAGGTGTATCTAATGAAGTGGCCAGATACGTGGCCACTTCTTAGTACATGAAGTATATTTTTATTTTTCAGTTGCATTTTTACATTGTAAAGAAAAGACAGCTGTGTAACATGGGCAGTTTGGGCAATGAAGGCTGGAAGTTTGAGGAGTTTACTATAACCAGCAGGTTGCTGGTGTGAATCCTGGTTCAGACGCTGGCATCATGACTATTTCTGCATATCACTTCAGGATCTGAAAAAGATCACAGCCCACAATTTTAACAATTTTAAAAAATCCGTGTTGAATTTTACTCAAATATCGTTCACACAAAAGCATCGGCAAACTCTTTTTTGTTTCTTCAAAAATTCACCTTTCGCATGGTTGTCTGCGCCCCACCTGCAGCGGCTCCATCCCCCACAATTTGAGAATCGCTGCCTTAAGGTAATACTGGGTTAATCCAGTGGTTCTCAAACTTTTTTTTTTGGCGTGCCCCACCTCTGAAACCAAAAAAATTTAAGGCCGCATATCACAGGAAAAATGCACGCCTGGCACCCCACAATTTTATCAGTCGCGGGCAACAGCTCAGTGTGTCGGAGGACTCATTTGAGAGCCGGAGGGTTGCTGAGGCCGCCAGCTCAAGACCCTGTCCTGGACCCATGTGTGGTGGTGGACCAGAGGCGAGAGAGACGTCACCCCTTGAGCAAGGCACCGGACCCCCCCACATCGCTCCCCGGCAGCCTTGCTTGCCAACCTCCCTCGCTACGTGCTGCATGTTATAGTGTGTGTGTGTGTGTGTGTGTGTGCGTGCATGCATTTCATTCGCCAGCTAGGGGAATAATAAAGTGGTTTGTTTTTTGTTTAAAAAGGATCCACTTTGCTGAAATAAAGTTGCATGTCTTAAGGATTAAAAAAAAAAAAATCTACTCACCTTAGTTTCACTTCATATTTTTCACCTGGTTGTCCACACCCCACCAGTGGAACCCGCCCCACAGTTTGAGAACCAGTGGGTTAATCACAGTTGCTCTTTCTGTGTTTTTGCAGACATCACATCCCAGACTGCCTGGGCGCAGAGAAGGCATCAACAGAGAAACCTTTACCTGGTAAACACGACAGTTTCTGTCACACCCATGGAAAAACATAATATAGTGAGATTTCAGATAGTTTCCATTTCCTGCCAAAATAATCAGAAGCAGTTAAACCAAATGTAAATTTCTCATCCTGTTTACTTCATTTCTAATTCATAAAACACACTCCTGAAGGAGCTGATAGAATCCTGTGGGAAGCCATTACCTTGCCGGAGGCCACTTTGTCTCAGTGGACTATTGTCTTGTGGGGGCCTGAGAGGGCTTATTACATCCAGGCTTACAGTTTTTATTCTGATCTCGCAGGGTGTCCCGGGGCTCACAGGAAGCAGTTCCTTCAGAGTCTGATCAGAGCTCTGCAGCTGCAAGCAGAGCATTCTGGGAGTCTGAGTTCCTACCGGTAAGTCTGTCTACTGTACATCACAGCAGGTGTAGCAGTGACCAATCAGCTGAAATCTTAATATGCTGCTTTCTGTAGAGTAAAAAGTGATTAAAGTGTGATTAAAGTGTAAGGACTAAGTTGGCATCAATTTAGAAAATATCTCGTGAATATTTGCAGTTAGTGCCATACAATGGCACATTTTTTGGTGAATTGGCCTCTGTACACCACCACAGTTGGTGATTGAGGTGCAGACTTTTAGCTTTCATTGAAGGGGTTCAGCAAAAGGCCTGCATTAACTGTTTAGCCATTACAGCCATTTTTATTTATGGTCTGAGTTGTAGCTCCTGGGTGTTTTGCAGTTTCTATGCACATTTAGAATCAGAACACTTTATAATCCCAGGGGGGGAAGTTATATTTTGTTACAGATGCCCAGTTATATATTAATAAATATTAATTTGAAAGGCAGAAAATGAAGATTAAATAAATAAACATTTATGTATAAATTCCAATATGTAATATAAATAACTCCAAAGCTACACATTACATTGTCAGGTATCAGTGTGTGTGGAGAGTGCGGACCCAAATGTAGGATTCCAGGGGGCACAATGAAAAAAACCTTAAAGAGGACTTTATTTAGCCAAAAAAAAAACCCTAGATGAACAAAGTCCATAAGGTTAAGCACCAGGTTTCACACCAGGGAGCAGGAACACACACACACAAGCAGGGAACCACCACTGAGGACGCAGAGCAACAGAAGGCAGACGTATGAATACACAAAGACTAAAGAGCAAACAAGAGACAGGAGGGAGAGGAGCACAGGTGGCAACAATCAAGGACAGGAAGTAAAGCTGAACAAAATGATATTTATTAGGTATGTATAAGATGCGGCAATAAAAAGAAACTTAAGGTGTCACAGGGAGGAGTTATAGAGTTTGATGTCCACAGGTTGGAATGATTTCCTGTGGTTTTCTGTGGAGCGTCATGGTGGGATGAGTCTGCTGCTGAATGTGCTCCTGTGTCTGTCCAGCGCGTCCTGGAGAGGGTGTGAAGGCTTGTCCGGTATTGTTCTTAACTTGGACAGTGTCCTCCTCTCTGACACCACTGTCAGAGAGTCCAGCTCCACACCCACGATGTTACTGACCTTGTGGATCAGTTTGTTGAGTCTTTTGGTGTCCTCTACTCTCAGTCATAAGTCATAAGTATTTTTAATCCTCCACTATCTCCACACAGACCCCAGGGATGGAAACAGGGGTCACAGGTTTTGGTCCTTCTCATGTCCACAACCAGTTCTTTAGTCTTTGTCATGTTATTCTGCAGATGGTTCTGTTCCCACCATGTGACAAAGTTGTCCATCACAGCCCTGTCCTCTTCCCCATCACCCTCTCTACTGCTGAGTGATCAGAAAACTTCTTAAGGTGGCAGGTCTCTGTGCAGTAGCTGAAGTCTGTGGTGTAGAGGATGAAGAGAAAAGGAGAGCGAACGGACCCCTGTGGGGCTTCGGTGTTGCTGACCGCATTGTCCACCAAATGGACACAAAGTGCTGCAGACGCACACACTGTAGCCTGCCGGTCAGGTAGTCAATAACCCAGGCCACAAAGGAGACATCGTCCTGCATCGCTGATGGCTTCTCACCCAGCAGAACCGGCCTGATGGTGTTGACTGCACTGGAGAAGTCAACAAACACGACCCTATGAGGGTAGAGCATTACACAGTCTGACCTTGAAGGCGAATTTGCTGGGACGTCAATCCTCGGGAAGGTTGTGGCATTGTGTTAGCTCACACCCGAGCACTCCACAGTGGCATACTGTCAAGACTTCTGCTTTTATAGAGGTGGTCACCCTGACTGATCAGTTAATCACATGCATTTGATTAGCAGCATCTGGCTGCTGCTTCACCTCTGGAAACAGTAAGGGTGTACTCAGTTTTTCATAGAGTCTTGTGAAAACTTTTTTCACATGACTGTCAGTAAGTTTTCAGCATGTTTCATCTACTTTAATCTTTGTCTTTGTGAAGCTGGCTGCAGATTGTCATCACCCACTGCATTCACCAAATCCCTAAAATAAAAACCGTACGGGAACTTTTACATCAGGGCAAATTCTTCAGTCTCGAACGTGTAACTTCCCACCTGTTTCACTTCAGCGGATGACAACTTTTCCTCTGGTATGTCTGAGATGGTGCCCAGAATGGAAATGAAAACCAGTCTCACACATCAGTGAATAACACAGAATAGATCAAGCACCCAATTAAATGTAGGAAGAACAGATTAAACACGTTTCCAGATATTTTCCTGTGTTTGCCAATCAAAGCTTCAGCCCCTTACCTCATTCCTTCTATCTGCTTCTCTGTCTTGATTTACAAACATGTTTTTGGCTCAGTCTTTCAGGTTCATAATTTTCATCCATCTGTGTCCCATCCTTCACCCTCTGCCCTCGCGGCATTATTCCCATCAAACACACACGCAATCTCATTTCCACCATATTTCTAACTCATAGTTTTGGCTTTGCTGTTTTATGAATTCCAGGCGTGTTTCTGACAGAAAACTGACACTGTGCTTCAGTTGCTCAGCTTGCCATATAACTGATAAGGAAAACTGAGAATCCATCTGGTGATTTTATTTGTCAGCAGGCGGCAATGTCCTTGTGAAATGGGATATTTATGGGGTTCTGCTGGAGCACTGTGACTATTGCTGGTGGGTTATATTTGAACAGTGTGTGAACATTGTGAAACACATTTTGATTACAGATTTCTGAAGATACAAACTGCTTTTTTAAAAAAATGTAAGGCCCTTTCTGGTGTTAAGAATACTTACATAAACTAAACTAACTTGAAATCCTGATTTTAAGGCTTTATAGACCCAAAAACCTAGACTTCCACTGCTGATTTATCACTGTTTGCTCACTGCTTATGATATTGTCACACATATTGTGTTTCTTTAAATATACCTTTTTGTGAGAACTGATTTGAAAGAAGAAACTGAAATACAACTCCAGTTTCAAAGTGGTTGGGATGCTTTGTAAAATATAAATAAAAACACAATGAAATGATTTGCAAATCTCATGAACCAATACTATGTTCATCAAACGTTGAAAGTGAGGCATTTTACTGTTTCATGAAAAATACTGTCTCATCTTGAATTTGATGGCAGCAACACGTCTCACGGAATCTGGGATGTGGGACAACTGTGTAACTGTGGTTTGTCTTGCTGAAATATGCAAGGCCTAACCTGAAAAAGACATCGTTTGAAAGGGAGTGTATGTTGCTCTAAAACCTGCGTATACCTTCCAGCATTGACCTTTCCAGATGTGCAAGTTGCTTAAACCGTCATTTGTGGATGGTGTGGTGAACTGACAGTGATTTGTGGAAGTGTTCCTGAGCCCATGCAGTGATTTCCATGACAGAATCATGTCTGTTTGCAATGCAATGCTGCCTGAGGGTCTAAAGATCACCAGCAACCAGTACTGGTTTTCAGCTGTGATCCTTGCACACAGAGATGTCTCCAGATTCTCAAAATCTTTTGATGATATTATATACTTTGTAAATGAATATGACAACTCTTTGCAATTTTATGTTGAGGAACATTATTCTGAAATTGCTCCACAATGTGTAGACACAGTTTGTGGCAGATTGCTGAACCTCTGCTCATCTTTACTTCTGAGAGACACTGCCTCTCTAAGGTGCTCTTTTTATACCCGATCACATCACTGACCTGTTGCCAATTAACTTCATTAGTTGCTGCATGTTCCTCCAGCTGTTTCTTTTTTAGTACCACTTACTTTTCCAGCTCTTTTTTGCCCTATCAAAGTTTTTTCTGCCACAAATTCAAAAGGACCTAGGTTTAGCAGACGGTCTCCTTAGTTCTCCTCCTCCCACATGTTTATAGACTGTTGTTCCCAACCTTTTTGGAATTGGGGTTGTAGTTCCTCCTGAAGAGGTATCTTTTATACTGACTTATTCTCTCACCTCTTGATATTTGTGTCACTTTTTTTTTCACCAGAGACTCAAACACAAATCCTTCCAACTCTGCCTCGCCATCTTCAAACACTCCACCCTCTCTTTCTTCGTTCTCGTCACCTCTGACCGATGCTCCCTCTGCAGCTCCAGAGGCTGAAAAGTCTTTGGCGCCAGAATTGTGGCTGCCGTGGCGCTTCATTCAGCTGGATTTGGACTCCAATGGGTGGCTCAGTGAGCGCGAGACTCGACCCCTCCGTCACTTCCTGCGGCGCACGCTGAAGCCGAGGCGGTGTGCCAAGAAGTTTGCCCAGTACTGCGACAGGAACAGAGACCGGGGCCTGACGTTAGAGGAGCTGAGGGTTTGCCTCGCTCTCTGAAGTGAATGTGCACGTCTCCCAAAAGACTGAAGTGCAAATCCAGTGGTTCACAAAAACCCCGTCAGATGAGCTCCAGAACCTGTTTGCACCACCGCTCATGTTTAAATGTTCATCTGAAGTCATTATAAACTGGGTGTCAACTAATTCTCAGCTTATTCTTTGCAATTATATCCAGCTTTTCATTTATCAGTTAAAGTTAGTGAACTCTCAACTGTTTATTAGTCGTATTTTAACTGTTCGCCCACGACCTTTAGTCCTTTCAACTGCGGTTTCAACTGTTTATCCATACTTTTATCTGTTTCAACTGTTGATCGGTTTCCAAGTTTGGAATTTTAAATGCTAGCCATATATTTAGACATACTAATAATTTTCCAAGTTTTTATGTGTTATTTTTGATTAGATTTTGCAGTCGTTTAGCCAACAGTTATATTGGCTTATCTGTACTTTGAGCAACAACAGCTCTAACTGCTAGCCATATTTTCAGCTTATTATTTTCAAGATTTTATTCATAGTTCATTCATAGCCAGTTGTTTCAGCTGTTTCTCCCTGAACGCTCACTGGCCACTTTATTAGGTATGCCTGTTCGACTGCTTGTTAACCCAAATATCCAACTAGTCAATCATATGGCAGCAACCTAATGCATTTAGTTATCTAGACATGGTCAAGATGACCTGCTGAAGTTCAAACCAAGCATCAGAGTGGGAAAGTAAGGTGATTTAAGTCACTTGGAATGTGGCATGATTGTTAATGCCAAGTGGGCTGGTCTGAGTGTTTCAGAAACAGCTGATCTACTGGGATTTTCCTGCACATTCATCCCTAGTGCTTACAGAGAATGGAAAATATCCAGTGAGTGGCAGCTCTCTGGGGGAAATCTTGTTGATGCCAGAGGTCAGAGGAGAATGGTCAGACTGCTTCAAGCTGATAGGAAGGTAACAGGAACTCAAGTATACACTTGTTGTAACCAAAGCATGCAGAAGTGCATCTCTAAAAGCACAGCATATTACAGCGGGATACAGCAGCAGAAAACCACATGGGGAACTAAGAACAGGAAACTGAGGCTACAGTTTGCACAGGCACATCAAAACTGGACAATAGAAGATTGGAAAAATGTTGGCTGGTGTGATGCTTCTCGAGTTCTGCTGCTACCACTCAGATGGTGGGGTCAGAATTTGGCGTGAACAACACGAAAGCATCCTTCCTTGTATCGGTGGTTCAGGGTGATGGTGGTTTAATGGTGTGAGGGAATTTTTTTTTGGCACAATTTGGACATCTTAGTATCAACTGAGCAACATTTAAACACCACAGCCTACCTACTTACCCATCTTCTGATATCTGCTTCCAGCAGGATAACGCACCAAATCAAAAAGCTCATATCAGGGTTCACTGTACTCAAATGGCCTCCACAGTCCCCGATCTCAATGCAACAGAGCACCTTTTAGATGTGGTGGAATGGGGGATTTGGATGGTGGATGTGCAGTTGGTAAATATGCAGCAACTGCGTGATGCTACCATGTCATAATGGACCAAAATCTCTTAGGCATGTTTCCAGCACCTTGATGAATCAATGCAATGAAGAATTAAGCCAGCTCTGAAGGCAAGAGGGGGCTCCTACCTGGTACCAACAAGGTGTACCTAATGAAGTGGCCAGCGAGTTTAGTTTCATGCTTTATGAGGCATTATAATAGGCTATTAAATGTGATACTAAAAAGGAGTGACAACTGGCCAGTGAGTGTATAATCTAAGCTTACCTAAACTATGACACAATTCAATAAAATGTGGCAGCTTGGCCAACTTCAGATCGTTTTTAAAAAAACGTGTTGATCTCAGTGGTGAAAGTGGAGCGCATGCTGTGAATGTACCAATTCTTCTGAGCCATTTAACCAATCAGCTTGATTAAGGACAGGTGCACCAGCTGGCACATCGACAGGGAACAGAGCCCCCCTTTCCAACTCCAGCTGGTGCTCAGAGCAGACCTGCTCATGCCGTAAAAAAGCTCATTTGGTGCGTTCCTCCAGCCAAGTTGACAAAGTGATTGGCGTTAGCTGATGCTGGTCACATGTCTTACTTCAGACACAAAATCAATGAGTCTGGGAATGCCATTAAAAATTTACATTTCCTTTCCGTTTTCAAGTTAACACAGTGTTGAGGAGGTTGTATTCATGGTACCGCCATCCTTGCTTTAAGATTCAGGACTTTCTCTGTTTCTAATTATGTCTTATATCCTTTGTCTACGTTGGCATGGCTACAGCTCCTTTCATGAAGGATTGATAGAGCTGTGTTGAATCTGCACAGGGCCTGCACCATAGTGGTAACATTGTTGTGTGTCTGCGTAGCGCATGAGTGAAACTGAGCTAATCGTGCTAGCTCAGAACTTCGAAATACTGAGCAACACCTTCAGAAGTGATTGAATGTATATATGGATTATCAGAGCTTTGAAAATATGAGCAAACTGAATTCAGTCTGTAACATTTGGTTTCATAGAGCCAAACCTGTCTGCTAATAAATACACGTGTTTACATACACTATATGGACTAAAGCATCGGGAAAGCTTCGTAATCATTGAATTCATCACCACAGGTGTATAAAACCAAGCCCCTAGCCATGCATTCATTCATCTTATCCAATTCAGGGTCACGGGGGGGGGGGGCTGGAGCCTATCCCAGCTATCATGGGGAGAGAGACAGAAAACCATTCACGCTCAGTTTAGAATCACAAACTAATCTAGCCCCCTCTGCATGTCTTTGGACTGTAGGAGGACGCCAGAGCACCTGGAGAGAACATGCAAACTCCACACAGAGGGGCCTAGGCTGCTGGATTCGAACCTGAGCCCTCTTGCTGTGAGGTGACAGTGCTAACCACCGCACCGCCGTGCTGCCCCTAGCTGTGAAGTCTGCCTTTACAAACATCAGTGAAAGAATGGGTCTCTGTAAAGAGCTTACTGCACTCCAACGTGGTGCTGTATTAAGAAGCCACTGTTGAAAGAGGTCAGTAGGTGAAATTTCTTCCCTGCGAGATGTTCCAGAAGAGCCAAGGCTGTCATAGATTCAAAGGGGGGGGGCCAAGAATGGGATGTCATAAAAGCTCCTGTATAATTTGTAGGTGTCCCACTACTTTTGTCCATATAGTGTAGACACACACCAGAAACCTCTGTTACATTTTATTTCATGCAGGCCATATCTGTCTTCTAATCAGTATACTGTGTTTACATGTTACTCCTAGGAAAACCAATCCCAGCTTGTTTTTGGGAAAGGCACGTCACATACCGCTACGCCTTGGCCGTCACGCGGATTTAACGCGTTTCTATAAATCAAGCTTTAGTAGTACTGAGCTGTTACAGTGGTAATAATATTTAGAGAAGTAAAAGTATCAGCACCACCCTTAAAACAAGCAATGAAAGTAGAAGTCCTGCATTTAAGATTTAAAGGTAAAGGCTCTCGTCTTGCTGAGCTGCTGACAGTTTTGCTATATATCTTTTGGTCATGAGTTTAAAGCCATTAGTAAGGAAGCAGGGATTTAATATTGTACCTGCCTGAGGAGGAGGAAGTCTTAAATGCTTTGTGTGTTTTTGTGCAGTTTAATCTGTGACAGTGTGTAAAGCTTTATAAACTGATTGTAAGAGAAATAAATGAAATGGAGTGATGGATTTCATGAGCA
>VUQH01085330.1:0-24374 GCA_015106775.1 Etroplus canarensis
TGACAAAAAGACAGGAGGTGGAGCTGGATGTGTCAGAACTGAAGATGTTGAAATTTTCCCTGGGAGTGACCAGGATGGACAGGATTAGGAATGAGTACATCAGAGGGACAGCTCATGTTGAGAAGTTTGGAGACAAAGTCAGAGAGGCAAGGCTGAGATGGTTTAGACATGTTCAGAGGAGGGATAGTGGATATATTGGACAAAGGATGTTGGGGATGGAGCTGCGAAGCAGGAGGAAAAGAGGAAGACCACAGAGAAGAGTCATGAATGTAGTGAAGGAGGACATGCAGAGGGTTGGTGTGAGGGAAGAGGATGCAAGGGATAGAGTGAGATGGAGGCAGATGATCCGCTGTGGCGACTCCTAACAGGAGCAGCCAAAAGAAGAAGAAGAAGACTGCTTATTTGAAAACATTAATTACTTTTTTGTCCTGGGTATGCCTGTTTATGAGGCTCCTTGATTTCTCAGTGGATTTTAAATATCATTAGTTGGTGCAATGCAACCAACTAATGACATGAAAATGTATCACTTTCTTTTTTTTTGTCACAGATTACAGTAAGTAGTAGTGAACAAAGCTTGAATTCACATAATGACACAGAAAGAACATGTCTCTGGCTATAATCCAGAAATAAATTTGTATTTTTCAGCTTTAAATGCACTAAGAATAATATAGAGTTCAGCTTGTTTCTCAGCTTCACCCAGATCTGATCCAGGTTGTTGCACAGAGGCATTGGCCCTGGTCTTGGAGATATTATGTGTCACATGAAAGGCTCGTTTAAAAAGAAATAAGAGAACCCCAACAAATTACAATATTTTGATTTCAAGGAGACAGACTTTCTTTTAATTTTTTACACCCGTCTTGTACTTCTCAAGGCTGTTTGACGGTCTTTCATTGTTTTTATTGGTCATTGGCTGCTTTTTCACTCATTTTCATTCCAGTCCTTGTACCTGACATGGTGTGTGTCCTTAAAAAATTATGAAACCGTACGAGTGGAGGATAAAAGAAGTGGCAGGCCTAAATTAGACGATTTTATTATTATTATTATTATTATTAGGCAATATCTACAGAAGATAAACCACATGAAAGGGATCCTTAAGAAATAGGAAAAAAAATTCAGCTAAGGCCTGACACAGGACCTGAAGGATGCATCCGGCCCTTCAGTTGATCCATCGACTGTTCGCCTAAACCTCATCAGAAATTATCTCAGTGGAAAAGTATCAAGAAGCACATTTCAATTAATCTTTGTACCTACAGTGCTTTGCAAAAGTATTCATGCCCCTTGGACTTGTCCACATTTTGTCACATTACAACCACAAAGGTAAATGTATTTTATTGGGATTTTGTGAGACCAATGAAAAGTAGTGCATACTTGTGAAGTGGAAGGAAAATGATTCATGATTTTTAAAATTCTTTATACTAACAACCTGAAATGTGTGGTGTGCATATGTATTCATCCTCCTTTATTGTGATACCCCAAAATAAAATCCAGTGTAACCAAGTGCCTTCAGAAGTCACTTAATTAGCAAATAGAGTCCACCTGTGTGCAATTTAATCTCAGTATAAATCCAGCTGTTCTGTGAAGGCCTCAGAGGTTTGTTGGAGAACATTAGTGAACAAACAACATCACGAAGCCTAAGGAACACACCACACAGTTCAGGGATACAGTTTGGAGAATTTTAAAGCAGGGTTAGGTTATAAAAAAAATATCCCAGGCTTTGGAAAGAGTATGGCACAGCTGTAAACCTACCAAGACATGGCCATCCACCTAAACTGACAGGCTGAGGATGGAGAGCATTAATCAGGGAAGCAGCCAAGAGGCCCATGGTAACTCTGAAGGAGCTGCTGAGATCCACAGCTCAGGAGGGAGAATCTGTCCACAGAAAAATCAGTCCTAAACTTCACAAATCTGGCTTTCCTCCTACTAGAGTTTCTTAAAGAAAGACAGAGATTAAAGAATTGGTTGTGAAGATGGGAAGGATAAAAACACCAGTGACCCCGTTTCCATCCATGGGGCCTGGGTGGAGACAGTGGAGGACTACAAATACCTCAGTGTTCTCATTGAAAAAGAAAAAGGTGAAGAAGCCCATGTGGGATTGATAAGTGTCTTCTTCTTCTTCTATGCTGTAGTGTGCTGGAGCAGGGTGAGAGTAGTGGACAATGACAGACTCAACAAACGTCGTGGGTGTGGAACTTGACTCTCTGACAGTGGTCTTAGAAAGGGGGATGCTGTCCAAATAAAGAGAAACATTGGACAATCCTTCACACCCTCTCCATGACTCTCTCAGTAGCAGACTCATTCCACCACGATGGTCCACAGAACGCCACAGGAAATCATTCCTACCTGTAGATATCAAACTCCATAATTCCTCCCTGTGGCTCCTTGACTAGTTTCTTTCTATTACCATATCTTGTACATGTTGTATATAGTGTTTAACTTTGGAGTTATTTATGTTACATTTAAACTTTATACATACATGTTTATATATCTAATCTTCATTTTTCTGTCTTTTATATTTATTTATAGATAACTGAACATCTGTAACAATAATGCAGTTTCCCCAGGGATTAATAAAGTATTCTTTTCTTTGAATAACAGCTCCAATACTGATGTTAATAACCACATAGTTCATTGTTTAGTCTGTGTACATTTGATGTATCAGACCTTCCTTGTTTTGATGAATGAGCTGAGAACTGTAAATGTACCACATAACAAAACAACGAACATTGTGAATGTTCTGTGTTTTCTGTTGTGTTTCATGGTGGTTGTTTTTTGTCTTCCTGGACAGAATTGATCCTCACAGTAATATCTTTCATTACTAATGAAAGTGCTGTGGTGCTAAAAAAATCCCCAAATGTATTTCTTTTTTTTTAATTCAGGTTGTTGAAAAACAGGCAATCCAATATGCTTTGTTGTTTTCCCGACACTGCTTCTGTTCTTTGTCTCAGGGCTGAATAGGAGGAGCAATTAAAATGTTCTCTCATCCTGTATTACCAATAGTCACGGCAGTTCTTCACCATAGGTATTGTACTTACTATTGATTAAGAGACCCGAGAAAAACAGATTGATCGAGAAACAGAAAAGATATTGTAGACTAGAGGAAGAGACAGAAACAAAGATATATAATTACAGAGAGAATGAGAAGTAGTTTTCTTTGGAGATATGGGAAAATGATTTTCTGTAACAGGTATGCATGTGTATAACGCATTCCTACCTTAAAATTTTGTTGGAAATCAAATATTTGCACAGGAAATCCTTCTCCCTTAAGTTATTTAAAAAGTAGTGCATGTTTGCATTTCTGATCTGATTCGATAAAGCACATCTACAACTGCAAGTGCACGAAGACAACACTGAAAATGGATTGCTTCTAAATGGTTAGAAACAGCTTCACATGGTTTACTCACTTGCTTATGTCCAATTACATTACTGTCATTTACATTTTCAGATAAGATAGGTCATTACGTGCGGAGCTGGTGCTCTGCTTGCACTCACTTCCACTGTGAGAAGTGTGTCGAGTCTGTTTGCAGTCTGCTGGCCCAGATATGCATGTGTTGTGTCTACTGAGCAATGCACTGCCCCACATTCCCTGAGTGACTAACACATTGACAATAGCAGGAAAGTTAATGGATGTGCAATGGAACGGTTTGCAACTCCATCCCATCGGTGCCCCAAATACTAGGAATAAGTGCTACTTTCTGCGGCTAAGTAAAAATAGTGTCATGAAAGATTGATGATGGTTTGCTTTTAGTTTTTCTCCTTCTAAAAGTAAGGAGAGATGCAGAATATAGGATTTGAGTCATCAGTGTAATAAGTGTGACTCACTGCTGATATAATTTTTGGATGTGGATGGGAAAATTAAAGGGGAAAACTGGGATAAAAATTGATAAATAGATTATATAAACCATGGAAATTGTTTTTGTCCTTATTTTGTTTTGTGTGCTTTGAAAATAAAAAATCTAAAGTATGGGATATTTACGCATGTACATGGATATGTATAAGGTATGGAGTTAAGAATACGCATTTGTATGTACAGTATCCTCCGAAAAAGTGTTGGAGCCCTTTTCCCGATAGAGCAGTTCACTCTCAGAGTGCAGGACTACTTGTGTCTCTTAAAGTTTATAAAAGTAGAATGGGAGGCAGAGCCTTCATGTATCAGGCCCCTCTCCTGTGGAAACAGCTCCCAGTTTGTATTTGGAAGGCAGACACCGTCTCTACATTCACCATTATGCTTCAAACTTTCCTTTTAATTAGGGCTTAATTATGCTGCAACAGGTTTAGGCTGATCAAGGGCTTCTTATGATGTGCTGGGCATTTTTTCCCCACCCACCTGTTTTCACTACCCATGCATTTATTTGCTACTGCTGCGTGTCATTAAATGTTGTCTTCTCTCTCCCATAGTCTGTCTCTCTCTTTGCTCTCCTTGTTCACCTCTCTTTCCCTTCACCTCCAACCAGTCGAGGCAGATGGCTGCCTCTCCCTGAGCCTGGTTCTACCAGAGGTCTCTTCCTGGTAAAAGGGAGTTCTTCCATCTCACAGTCGCTAAGTGCTTTCTCGTAGGAGATCATTTGCTTGTTGGGATTTTCTCTCTAACACTGTTGGGTCTTTACATTACAGTGTAACACACCTTGAGGTGACTTCTGTTGTGAATTGGCACTATATAAATAAAACTGACTTGAATAGCAAGATTCAGTTTTTTCCCCCTGGTATTTACATCTACATATGGTAAACATAGAACATAACACATTTTGTATCAAATCACATAGTTTTTCAAGTGAGGAAAAATGTATTAGACTGGAATGTTTTCAAGTAAATAAAAATTACTCTGGTTGCATTTGGTTGCACATCTCCTGATTGTAATAACAGCATCAAGCCAATGATTGGACTCCACCGTATCTCTTGTTTCTCCATCAGTGAGGTCTTTTCAGACAGTTACTACAGCATCTTTGAGCTGTCTGTTTTGAGATGTTTCATATTTCAGTCTTCGGTTCTGGTGGTGAAATGCAGGTTCAATTGGCTTAAGATCAGGTGAATGACTTTTCCTGTCCATGACCTTCAATCTTCCCCCTGCTGAAGACCTTTATTGAGGTGGCAGTGTGTTTTAAACCATTGGCTTGCTGCATAATACATTTCTTCCTGATTAGTGTGGATGCATTTCACCATAAATTTACAGATGATATGTTTCTGTGCATCTATCATCATAAGATACATCATAAATGAAAATGATTGCGTCTGTTCCAGAAGCAGCAATGCAAACCTAAGCTGTAATAAAACCTCCACTATGCTTCACAGATGGGCTTGTATGTTTAGGATCATGAGCAGATCCCTTCTTTCGTCATACTTTGGCCTTTCCATCACTTTGGTAGAGGTTTGTCTTAATCTCATCAGTCCATAAAATGATTCCCAGAACTGTCGTGTCTCTTCTTTGTGCTTTTACCAATTCCAATTCAGCTGTCTCATTTTTACTGCGAATAAGTGGTTTGCATCTTGCAGTATACACTTTATATTATTGTTTCCTCAGTCTCTCGCTTTAAACAGTGGCCGATATTTCCACCCCTGCTTTTTCAGTTCTTGTCGTTTTCCTTGGATGACTGGTTTGATGCCTGTTGCTCAGTACACCAGTTGTTAGCTGAAACTGATCTTTCTCCTCATATTCATCTTGTAGTGTCACACACAAATGGGTTTAAAATATAGATATGTAAAGTATGTGTTGGTTCGGGTTTACACTTGATGGTTTAACAGTGATAAAGTTCTATGACTAATTTTCTAGGGGTTTCATTCTGCTATTTGTATTACATTTTTTCTCAACTGATGTACTTCTTTGAATAATGTGAGAATGTGATCATTTTATTTTAAAAAGTCAATAGCGTGTGCTCTACAGATGCAAAATCTTCAAGTACAAAAGTAAATAGAACAAATTAAATTGCAATTCTGAATCTGTCCTTTAAAAATGTATTTTTAACAGAGTTAAGAATCACATAAACTGAGAGGTGATTTCTCATTTCTGAGAAATATTTTTGATCTGCTTGCATCACGGTTATAAAATGGCTGGGAAACCAGGTCAGTCCGTCTGCCTGTCTGTCTGCCTGATCAGTGGTAGAATGCATTTTCATAACTCTAATACCTTTTTGGTATGATGAGAATGAAGTCACAGTGCACAACTATAAATCCAGACTTTGTTTTTTTTTTTTTTTTAATGCAAAAGAGAAGAAGAGGGAGGTTACATTCATGTGGAGCACATTAACATGCCATATATGGCAATTTTTTTTCTAAAGTCATTTTGTGACCTATGTGGTACACATGCACTAAAGAAAAATATTCACCACCCTTTAAGTATTGAGGAACATTTTTCATGAATTCATGTAAAGGACAGTGTTAAGGAGTGCTTGGAGAACACATCAAAATAACACATCTAATTATAGTTTTTTCAGTCATTTTTATAACATTATGTACACATTTAAGAATATATAAATACTACTTCAGCGTATTGCATCATGCATAAAATATTTTTTTTTATCTCAGTAAATATTCTGTGGAATTCACTGGAACAAAGTCAACAGGTTTAGAGGACTCCAGTATTTCATATTCTCCTTCATTGACTATTGACTGTAATGCATGTTTAAGCTAACCAGGTATCCATTGTAATTTCTATTTTAGAATGGGATTCTAATTACTCTTTAACTCTAATTGCATAATCCAAAGAACATTTGGATTACATCTAATGATTGATTTTTTTTTTTACAACATTATTTAAATGAATCAGATCTATAGATTTGAAGAATCGAAACTCAGCCAGGAATGTTGCACTGCATAAATCATATGTAACAATTTTAACAGATGTGATAGCGAAACTCTACTTCTTAAATTCAGTGAACTAGAATAGCAGAATGCCTGCTGATTAAAATAGACAGTATTTTGCAATGACAACATCTAAGTGCAATTCAATATTTTGGCACAGTTTCAAATATTAAGTGGTCACTCGCTTGGTTGGTCATTGTAAACACACAAACTACCACAACAAGTCTAATTAACTGCATACAACAGTATCTATTTCACAGAGAAAGTAAGACAAGTAGTGGCAGGGCTGAGCAATACAGCGATAATGATAATTATCACAATACACTTCACAAACTCAGTGCATAAATCCAGTGTACTGCACCTCTGTGAAAAGGGGAGAAAGTAAAGTATACAGAGCAAGTAAACCACCTTCAATTGTAAATGTGTATTTACAGTACACTGCAGTGTGGAGGACAATGTGAGTACAACTAAAATTTGGCAAATGATCCAGAAAACACCAGTTACTTGTAAAATGAGACTCATCAGGTTATCCGTACAGCTTGCTGTGACCCATGTTCCGATGCGATAGCACCCTCTACTTGGCAGAGTAATATAATGGAAGCAAATGAGAACAAAGGGTGATGCAGAGCTGCAAAGTCCACATCGAGAGGGTTGGGGTGGATGGCTGAGTCGAAAAATATTCAGCATGGGAGACCATGTTTCTTTTTAAAACAGTGATTCTGACATTTCCGTAACCTTTTGTGTTTCTCTCTGTCTCCACATTTTAAACCAATGAGTACTCAAAGCCTGTTCTTTCCCTAATGTCGTTTTTCAACCTACACCTAACCAAACAGAAGCAGAATTATCTGTTGCCAGTAGGGGCTCTTATGGGTCATTTTCAGAGGCTGGGAACAAACAAACTACATGGCCATTCAAATAAGATGGATGTTAAAAAAATATATACTTTATTTTTAAATTAAAAATTGGATGATGTACAGGCAATAATAAATGCAAAAGATGCCAATCAAAAAGGGACTTGGCCACAACCAGACAATGGAAATGTAATGTTTTCTGACCAACTGCAGACATTGAGCTACATGAGGTGCAATCAAAAAGTTCGCCTCTGACTATAAAATAACAAAAAAACAAAAACAAACAAAAATAAATCTAACCCATTTCAGTTTGGCTAATCTTCTGTTCAAGCTTGTCTCCTTGTGCGCCCCTGCACCTCTTCCACTATTTTCAAATGGAAGTCACATTCTGATCACCTCAAAGTTGACAAGTAGGCAGCTGGCAAGGAAAGACTCTTGGTCAACATCTGAAACTGATCCGCTGCTTTTGAACCGTGGACTCTTCTACTGAAGACAATGTGGTCACTGGTGATGTGACCCAGCTCTTGTCACCAGGTCTCTGTGCAAGTGTGAGATCCATTGTGAAATCACAGGTACACACATGCAAGTGGTCAGAATTGGAATTGGACCATGTAGTTGTCAAACAATATCAGCTGCACTGGAGGTGCACATGAAGATGATCTTGATGGGAATATTTTAAACTTAAATCAAATAAGGCTTTTGCCTTTCATGAGCAGACTTGCAGACCGTTTTGATTATGTCTTATTTGAATATTTTATTGATTGTAAAGTTGCTTTACCTTGAAAATTTTTTTGTGCATTCAAACTACACTACCAAGCCTTAACTTGACTTTTGCTCATCACGGCCCTTCTTTAATAGCTGTACATGTAAAGCTCATACTTTTAAACATTGTGTTCTGTGGTCCTACCTTTACTTACGTACTGCAAGAACGATAACTTGAAAAACAGAGCTGCAGAATGAACTAAACATAGCAAGTATTGTGATAAATATCATTATTGCATGACATGTCATTTTATTTTGGTATTTTCAGACATATTGCCCAGCAAACCATTAGCTTATTATCATCCAAAGTCTTTGTATACTGCAGTCCACAGAGATATGTTTTATCTAGAGGGAGTGCATGCATGGAGCTGGTGTTGACAAAGGAAACAGTCAAGCAAGTCACCCCATCCTTGCAGATTCACAGTATTAGGAGCTTTCAAAGGATAAATGATCTAAAGTAGAGGTCCATTTTTACTGCAACTGTCTGTTAAACAGACCTCCGTTGTCCCCGTGCTTGTGCCCTGTTGACTATGTCCTGGTACATTTTGGACCTGAGAAACCGTGGGTAGGAGTCCTTCTCCATGAGGCTGTAGATTTTACCCTGGACCTCATTGAGGCTGGTTGGGGTGGGCTCTGCCAGGCTCTGCTTAGTCTTCTCCCTTGTGCGATAGTCAATGTTTATCTGACAGGATAAAGACAGCACAAAAGGCATTTCTTTTAAACAGAAGGCCACTCATTTCAGTTTGAATAATAGGCATTTTGCATAAACATCCCAAAAACACTTCTACAAGTGAATTAAAAGATTCTAAAAGAATGTGTAATTATTGATTCTTATGTGTGCCTCCTTATTTTCAGTCGATCAGAGTTACATCCTAATGCTGTAGCCACTGTCATATTAGATTAAACACAGCAGCAGAAATTTGATTCAATTGAATATTAAGTGAATAGAAATGTAATCAAGCTGTGATGACGGCTGTCTTAAATCTGATTTGTTTGCTTGTTTTGTTTTTAGTTTGGTGGACTTTGAAAAAAATTATAACATTTTTGTTCAAATTCCTTATTTATTTTCCCTTTCTGGTACCTGTAGTGCTCATTTGAATTTTAACATTCATATTTTCACTACCATTGTTAATTTTATTATATTGTTTACTGATAGCAACACCATAACTATTACATTTGAACACCACACTACTTTCTTTAGCCATGGAAGATGTTAAAATGAGGGTCAGTTCTGTCCAGGAACACAAAAAGGCAGATGGCTGACCCTGCTTGAGCCTGGTACTGCCGGAGGTCTCTTCCTGTTAAAAGGGATTTCTTCTTTCCCACTGTCACCAAATCTGATTGTTGGGGTTTTTTTCTAATACAGTACCGCCTTCAGGTGGTTTTTTTAGTTTTTTTTTTTGTAAACTGGTGCTATATAATTAAAACTGAATTGGATTACTCCCACAAATGGAAAGAACAGGCACGGCACCAGACCTATAATATATACACGTGTGTGTATGTGGGGCTGATGATTTTTTTTTTTAAATTACTGCTATTTTTTCTCTTTATTTAATCTTTTGATTCTTATATTCCTTCTTCCTTCTCCTGTCACTGATTTCTGATTTGAACCAAGTTAAACACATCACTCCCTCTAATGCAGTACTCTTCACACACAGTCACGTCTTAATATTTAATATCCTCTTGCCCTGATGTTCATAACATTTTGTCTTGTTTCTGTACTGCATGCACTGTACGTCCATGTCCTGTTCTAATCTGTCTACTTTTTGTTTAAAAAATAAAATAAAAAATGAATTTTTCCATGTTTGTGGACACAAAAGCTGGAATTAGCAGTTATGTTTTAGGTACTACATCATCAAAAGTGAATGGGTAAAAGCCAGCAACTTGGATACCAATAAACACGGGTTATTTTCTGTATCCTGTTATCAGTGGTATCTTAACCATGATGTGGCCATGCTAATTTCATTTGCCATTTTTATCTCTACTTCAGCTATCCACCAGACAGCAAATGTGGGTGAAGAGATCAAGAGCATAACATGCAGCAAAGCCCTTGCCAAGTGGAACACAAACTGGTGCTCAGCTGCTGAGGGCAAACTATCCACTCAGCCATAACATCACCCAGCATAAATAGATTTTTGTACATACTTCTAACCAAACAATAATCTCAGTGGTGAGATACGTGCAGGAACTCATTCCTGCTGCTATGATAATAAGCTCTTCTAATAATCCAAATACACATGTTTAAGAGGCATTTTATTGACTCAAGTCAGTAGAAGAATGCATTAACACACCTCTCTTGGTGCCTGAACCTCAATGAACTCCTTAAAGATCTTGTTTGCTCTTGACACCAGCTTAGCCGAGCTCTTGATTTTTTTGTAGTCTTCACAGGCCATCCAAAACTCAATATTCTCATCACTGAATTCTGACTTCAGGAATGTCCGGAAGGCTGCCAGCCCATCTGAAAAACACATATTAATCAAAAAGTTAAGGGATGTAAAAAGGGGAGAAAAAAAACATACTAGACTCCCATTTCTGTACTGGAGCACATAATATACAGTGCCTATAAAAATTAACCTCCTTGATGTTTAACCATTCCATTGCCATAATAAATGAAATAATAGTCAAGATAATTTGGGTTTTTTGACATGACTTGTAAAAAGTTAAACATTAAAAAAAAAGCTTCTTTCTTGTCAAAGTGAAAACCGAGTTTTACAAACTAATGTCAATTAATTAAAGATATGTAGTGTAAAATAAATGTTTGCATAAATATTCAGCCTTTTTAAAAGGACTGCCCTAATTCAACAGAGGTCTAACTAGTTGATTCCAGCAGTGTCACGCTAAGTGAAATGGAGATCGCCTGATTTCAGTTGACGTGTGTTAAGTGATTGTAATATAAAAACACCTGTTTCTGGGAGGTCTAGTCTCTGGTTCATCAGTATTCCTGCTACAATTGCAACACAAGGACAATTAAACACTCCAAGCAACTCAGAGAAAAGATCATCGAAAAGTATAAGTCAGGAGATGGCTACAAAAACATTTCCAACGCCATCATTAAGAAATGGAAGGAGTATGGCACCTGTCTGAATCTGCCTAGCTCTCCTCACAAACTCAGTGACCAGGCAAGAAGAAGACTAGTGAGGGAGGCCACCAAGACACCTACAACCGCTCTGAAGGAGTTAAAACCTTCAGTAGCTTAGATGGGAGAGACTGTACTGTACACACAACTTTTGCCTGGGTTCTTCACCCGTTGAAGCCGTATGGGAAAGGGTCAAAGGGAAAGCCACTGTTGAAAAAGCTCATTTGAAGTCCTGGAATTCACCCAAAGGCATGTGGGAGAAGACGGTTCTTTGGTCTAATGAGACAAAAATTGAGCTTTTTGGCCATCACACTAGGTGCTATGTTTGGTGAACACGAAACACTGCACATCACCACAAACACACCATCTCCACTGTGAAGCATGGTGGTGGCAACATCTGATTCAGTCTGCAAGAGAACTACGACTTGGGAGAAGATTTATTTTCCAGCACGACAACGACCCCAAGCATACAGAAAATGCTACACAGAAATTGTTCATAGACAACAAGGTGAATGTGCTAGACTGACCAAGTCAAAGCCCAGATCTCAATCCAATCAAGAATTTGTGGCTGGACTTGAAAAGAACTATTCACGCCTGATCCCTGAGCAACCTGACGGAGCTTGAGCTGTTTTGCCAAAGAAAGAATGGAGAAAAATTGCAGTGTTCAGATGTACCATCCTCGTTGAGACATAGCCACAAAGACTCAGTGCTGTGATTACAGCCAAAGGTACATCTACTAAATACTGATCTAAAGGGTGTGAATATTTATTTTTAATTAATTGAATTTACTTTGTAAAACTGTTTTCACTTTGACATTAAAGATATTTTTTTTCCAAATTCTTGTCAAAAATTCCAAAATATATTGTCCATGATTTCATTTATTAAAGCAATAAAAGGGTGAAACATCCATGGGGAGGGTAAATACTTTGTATAGGCATTGTTGATCCACATAAAAATACCCTTTTATTATATGATGATTTTTTTTTTCTTGAACATACACACTCCTTATATAAGCAGGAAATGGTCTTGCAATTAGAACACGAATAAACCAGAACAAAATACTCCCACAAAGAGATCACATCTCTGTCAGGCATGATAAGTGATAAATTAATGTGCTCCCTGTTGACGTTACAAGAAGCAAGGGCATGTTTTTATAGTGGCCTGTGTCATGTTGACATGTCATTTCCACTCTTCCTGCTGTTCACTTCTTAACATTAGACAAAGCAGAGAGGATGGCCATTTTTTATACACCAACATTTCCTTGAATATACTTCAACAACATACAGCCTTATCATGGTGCCTGAAATTTAGTGGAGCCAACAAAATTTTCTTCTTTTCTAAATATGACCTAAAATATTGATATTCACAGAAGTCCTTCCAGCAGAAAGAGCGCTCTGATGAGATTAAAAAATGTACGTCGTCATTTTTTAAATATATATGAATGAACATATTGACATACATACAGACTATATGAAAGTAATGGGTCATGCCTCTTAAGCATTAAAAATTCAGGTGTTTTATTCAAGCACCTAGCCATCCAGTCTGTCTTTACAAACATTTGTGAAGAATGGCTCATTCTAAAGAGCTCACCGAATTTCAGTGTGGTACTGTAATAGGATGCCACCATTGCAACAAGTCAGTTTGTGAAAGTTCTTCCTTCCTAGTCAGCTCTAAGTGATATTACTGTAACGTGGACGCTCTTGGCAACCACATAAACTCAGCCACAAAGTGGCAGACCACATAAAGTTCCAACCCTCCTCTGGCATTACGATCAGCTGAAAGACTGTGTGCAGTGGAAGTTTTATGGCATGAGTTTTCACGGCTGAGCAGCTGCATGCGAGCCTCACAGCGGAAATTACGAGCCAGGCCCTCTCATCCAACATCTGACCTCACAAATGATCTTCTGGATGAATGGGTAAAAATTCCCACAGAAACAATCCAAAATCTCATAGAAAGCCATTGCAGAAGAGAAATTAGAAACTGTTATCAGTGCAAATCAAACCCAACTAATAACAGTACTCTTCTGCAGTTTTAAGCCTGATTATTTGTATTACAGCAGTGTTTCACCATATGTATAGGTTATTTAAATGTTTTTACACATGTAAATGGATTTCATTTAGTATTCCCCAACTACACAAGAGCTCATGTAAATTTAACGCTAAAAACTGGATTTTAATTATGGAAAAGATGTACCTTCGGCCACTCCCTTGTGTTCTTCCCAAGGGGTCACCACAGTAGATTAACTTGCATTGGTAATTTGGTAGAGGTTTTATCCTAGATGCTCTTCCCCACTTTTTCCCCAAAGAATTTAAAATCCTGCTACTCACTTACTAAGTCTTAAACAATCAGGCCCCATCCTATCTTAAAGACCTCATTGTACCGCATTTTACCAATAGAGCACTTCGCTCTCAGAGTGCAGACCTACTTGTAGTTCCTAAAGCTTTTAAAAGTAGAATGGGAGGCAGAGCCTTCAGCTATCAGGCCCCTCTCCTGTGGAACCAGCTCCCAGTTTGTGTTCCGAAAGCAGACACCCTCTCTACTTTTAAGATCAGACTTCAGACTTTCCTTTGTGATGAAGCTTATTGTTAGGGCTTAGTTATGCTGCAATAGGTTTAGGCTGCTCGAGGGCTTCTTATGCTCTGCTGAGTATTTCTTCTCCACCCACCTTTTTTCATTCCCCATGCATTTATTTGCAACTGCTGCATGTCATTAAATATCTCCTCTCTCCCATAGTCTGTGTCTCTCTGCTCTTCTTTCCATCTTCTCTTTCCCCTCACCCCCAACCAGTTGAGGCAGATGGCTGCCCCTCCCTGAGCCTGGTTCTGCCTGAGATCGCTTTCTGTTAAAAGGGAGTTCTTTCTTCCCACAGTCACCAAGTGCTTGCTCATAGGGGGTCATCTGATTGTTTGGATTTGAGGGGGCTTTTGTTGTGAATTGGAGCTATATGAATAAAACTGAATAGAACTGACTTGAATTGAATTTTCTGGAGGTGGGTATGAACTGTCTTTACACGCTCTGTTTAAATATGGCCACATGAACATGTAAAAACACAACTCAAGTACTTTCAATAACCAAAAAAACCCTGACCCCACACTAACCAATGAGAAGCACCAGCACTCTGACACCACTTCAGTTTTTCCCTTATTAAGTCTGCCAACAGAATTTTTAAGAAGGACTTTGTCAGTTGATTATGACTCCATTTGTGTGTGCACATTACACATTGATGAATGGCAGTAGAATGCAGCCTATTTAAATACACAGTTCATCCTATAAAACAAATTAAGGTTCGTGTGAATGCAGTACTCTACCAAAGGAACATTCAGCACCCTGTCTGTATTGATTTCACATCTTTTATGTAATCTATATAAGTGTGTAGTGTGCTGCACTAATGCTTAGGTCAGTGGAAACAGGATGCACAGGTGTATCACTCTCTCTGTGTCCAGGGAAAGCCTCTAGGTTCCCCTGGGCAACTCTGTTTCTTTTTCTGTGTCAAACTAATGTGTTATGTCATAACCTCAATTTGAATAAAGCAGTTTGAGTAAGAGTAGCTTTGTTTCATTTGAAGCTGGCTGTTTCTATAAAGTTAATAACCAAATAAATGATTTCAATTGGAAATGATGCAAAATTAAATAAATAAACAAATAGATACATCACGTCAATGACCTAGACAGGAAGTCAGACATAGGTGAACTTAAAAATAACAATGAAAAGATGCAACAATGGACATTCTAATTTCAGGTGAATTAAACTCACTGGACTGTTTTAATTTAATCAACCGTCTAAGGTTTTCAAAAAATAGAAAAAAAATAATCAATTTATGATTTTAGGTATTCATCATGCACCAAATAGCCACTAACTCAAGCTCACTAATGTGTGACTATATAAACAAAACTATTTTCATTGTTTGAGAAACTATTTGTCAGATTGACCGGCAAAAAAGAGACAAGAATAGCAAGTTTCGGTTGTAGCTTATTGTGCTTCTCGTTTAGAAAACATTCAGCAGTGGTTCCCTCCCTATTCCAAGATTGCTAGACCTACAAAACTTATCCAAGTTGCCTCTGTCACTACTTGGCAGAATGCAAACTATAAAAATGAATTTCTTACCCAAATTTTTGGTTTCTTTGTCCTTTTTCTTTGACAAGATATTTTCTTTAACCCTTTCATGCATATCAGTGGCATATCTGCCACTGATATGCCAAGATAGCAATTAAATACAAACTTTTTAAAGAAAATGGCTTTCGGATAGCTGTCACTGTAGTGACTACCATGAATGAAAGAGTGAAATAGCTTGACAAACTTATTTTCCCACTTGTATGGCAAAGTCACAAGAAAAAGGAAAAATGCTCTACAGGTAGCAAGACGGGAGGGTAGTCTCGGCATTCCTTAACTTTATGTTTCATTACTGGGCAGCAAATCTACAAAAAAATGTCATTTGGCAATATGAGGATGCACTGGGCTGGTGTAAAACGGAATTACTTCTTTTGCCACACATTCTCACTTGTAGCCTTGACATGCTCCCCTTTATGAGTTTCAACAATAAACTGCACGTCAAATTCAGTAGTTTTGTCAACTTTGAAAATGTGGACACAGTTTCGCAAATAATTTAAACTATGCAATTTTACCCTCCTATGCAACAATCATACACTTTTGGTTTCCAAACCTGACTCTGCATTTAGATTTTGGCATGATAAAGGCATGGTATTATTTCAGGATCTATTTTTAAATGGCGCATTTGTAGATTTTAAAAGTCTGTCTTGTAAATATAATTTACCTCAATATTACTACTTCTGCCATCTCTATGTCCACAGTTTTGTTAAAGACCATTGTGACACTTTCCCTCTACTACCTTTTGAGGAATCAGTAAATATTCTAGATAAACCTGAAAAGTATGGCAAAGGAAAGAAACAGCACATGATCAGAAGCTACACTGCCATCCCTCAATCATGGTAGAGGCAATGTTCTGGCATGGGCATGTATGGCTGTCACTGGAACCAGGTCACTAGTGTTATTGATGATGTGACTGCTGATAGAACCAGCAGGATGATTTCTGAAGTGTACTTGGCTAATACTCACTGTTCAGATTCAGCTAAATGCTGCAAAAGTTATTGGACAGCATGTCATAGTGGAAATGGATAATGACCCAAAGCATACTGCAAAAGCAACCTGAGAGTTTCTCAAGGCAAAGAAATGGAATATTCTTCAATGGCCAACTCAGTCACCTGATCTCAGTCCATTGGAGCATCTTTTCAGTTACTGAAGACAAAACTGAAGGCAGAAAGGCACACAAACAAGCAGCAACTGAAGGAGGTGGTAGTAAAGGCCTGGCAGAGCATCTCTAAGGAGGAAACACGGCATTTGGTGATGTCCATGTCTACACATTAGGCAGCCATCGACTGCAAAAGATTTTAAGATGTTAATTTGTCCCATTACATCTGAGTCTCTGAAATTATGGGGCTTTGTACAAAATGGCCGTAATTCCTAAATGGTTATTGCAGTTCTTTTGTTGAAGCCCTTGAATTAAAGCTGAAAGTCTTCACTTCAATCATATTTTGACTGTTTGGTTTAAAATCCACTGTGGATCAGTAGAATTTAGTGGTAAAAACCCGTGTCTGTGAATAACCCAAATGTTTGAGCTGGTCTCCCACACTACTGGAATGGTTTTGCTCCTGTTTATTAAGTCTAAAATTCTATATCAGTGTGCAGACGTTCCATCAGACTGGAGCCACGCATGCAGATCAGGTCTTGAAAATCACTTTAGGCAGTTACTTTTTACTTAAAATAGTGTAAACATCTGCTTCTTTAAAAGTGCGTGGAATTCTGTATCACTGGGTTCAATAACATAGCAGCATCCTAAAAGTCAAACAGAGAATTTTATAGGAGGAGAATGTTTGAATTTGATTTGAATTGATTTGAGTCTCATCAAGTGGACGTGCCCTTTAGACTGTCGGTTCAGAGCTTTATGTCACAGGTGCTACGTCACATAGCTTGTCAGCAGTCAGAAAATAAACACATGACCCATTTGTGCAGATGGATGTGTGAGTGAGCCTGTGCTGCTGTCTGTTTGGTCCAAGGGGAAGGTCAAAGATGAGGAAGTGAATCATTATATGGCATGGAGATCTCACAGCAAAGAAATGACATGCTTACATAAGATGAGCTTGGAAGGAAGACAATGGACTTTGTACTGAGTGAAAAATAGAAGATATTAATGATACTGGAAGGGGCTGATCCACTGCTATACAGTATAAGGTGGTTTTCATTTTCTTGATGCTGGCTGTAAGTGTCTTGTGCAGTACGGACTGTTCCCTCAGAAAATAGAAAATGTTCACTTACATTTGTGAGTGAGGAGGCTATCAAATGATTCAGACCATCGAACAACTTCATCTGTTGATAATCTGATGGAGAGAAATGAGTGAATTAGTGAGATTCTAATCAAGCACCACGCTTTCATGCATTTTGAGCACTCACTTGTGTTTTATGTTTATTATAGAAGGGCAGCTGAGATTAATTTCTACTTTTAGTTGTTCCTCCTCTAAAGGCCATGAAGTATTTCAAATGCCAGGTTGCATTTACAGATGATGATTGGGGTGAGGAGATAGAAAAGGAACAATAAGTGACCTTTGTTCACATTATAATACCGTTTATGAAATGGTGAACCATGGTTGGGTAACATGCTATCTACGAGATTGACAAGATGCATTAAAATGATTACACTCCCTCACACTGGTAGTGGGTGTTGGCTCATTGGGCCATTTGTAAAACAAAATCTTATTATCTAAAATATATTTAAAACCACTACTACCAGTCTCTCCAATGAGGATGTTGTAAAAAGCCTTACTGGGGCACTTAGCTTAATTGCTCAAATGTTATTTAAAATCCCTGTCCACTTCATTTGGTATACCTTTTCAACGACTCATTAGCACAACTGTCACATGGCAGCAACTCAATAACAGGTCAAGACAATCTGCTGAAGTTCAAACCGAGCATCAGAATGAAGAAAAAAGGTGATTTTAAGTTACTTTTAATGTGGCAAGTTGTTAGTGCCAGATAGGTTGGGCTGAGTATTTCAGAAACTGCTGAGATACTGGGATTTTCCCATACAACCAGCACTTGGGTTAACAGAGAATGGTCCCAAAAAACAGAATATACCCAGTGAGCTGTAGTTCTCTGGGAGAAAATCAATTGTTGATGCCAGACTTAAGAGGAGAGGCTTGACACTGTAAGGTAAAGACCCTACAGTATTAGAGCGAAAACCCGAACAATCAGACCAGCCCCTATGAGAAAGCACTTGTTGACTGTGGGAAGAAAGAACTCCCTTTTAACAGGAGGAGAACCCTTGCAGTACCAGGCTCAGGGAGGGGCGGCCATCTGCCTCCACCCAGTTGGGGGGGGGAGGAAAGGGAAGAGAGCAAAGAGAGACACAGACAGGGGGAGAAGACAACATTGCAGAGGAGCCACTCTGAATGCACAACATATCAAACCTTGAAGCAGATGGGCTACAGCAGCAGCAGAAGACTACGCCGGATGCCACTCTTGTCAGCTACGAACAGGAAACTGAGACTGCAATTTGCACAGACTCGTCAAAATTAGACAACAGAAGATTGGAAAAATGCTAGCAGGTCTGATGAGTCTGGCCTCCACAGTCACCAAGTCTAAAACCAATATATTACATTTATGATGTTGTGGAACGGGAGAATCATAGCATGAACGTGCAGCCGACATGATGCTATCATGTCAGTATGGACCAGAATCTCTGAGGAATGTTTCCAGCACCTTGTTGAATCTATGCCACAAAGAATTAAGGCCGTTCTGAAAGCAAAAGGAGGTCCAACCTGATACTACCAAGGTGTGTCTAATGAAGTGGCTGGCAAATATGTTATTCAGAAATGACTGACTTAATTTGCAAAAGAAGTTATGTTCAACATATCACACTGATTATGGCAGAAAATTATAATATAATATAATGTTGCTGGCATGCTAACCAACATGAGAGCAATGAATTACATTGATATCCCACTACAAATGAAAGGAAGTCTTAAGATAAATTTTCCTTCAAAGGTTTGACAATTTGACCAGAAAAAAATGCTGCCATGGCTTCTACAAATTAATTTCACACAACAGAAGGCTGAGTCTGAAAATGTTCTAAGTTTGCAGTTTCACAAAAACAGCACAGTAGGGCACTTTGGCAAACTCACTTCAGACACCTGGCTGTGGTCTCGTGGGCAGGAGGCAGGAACTCAGAGAAGTCATTGTAGGAGTCAGATTTGTGGGACAGGCAACCTAGTCTGGTCTTCATGGTGCAAATCCTGCTGAAAAAGAACACAATTCTGAATGTTCTCCACCACATTTTTGTTACACCATATGGCAAAGAAGACATAACTTCCATCCATCCCTCGAATATTAGAACTTTTATTTAATTTTACTTTCTAAATACTTCTCTTGCTGCTTTTCAAAACAGTTATTCAAAACCATTTTTTCTGGCTCTTTTGCAGTGCAGGTTTTCATATAATACCAACAGCAATACACGTTTTGGACACAAATATTGGGCTACCTGTACATTAAACATACAGGAGCTTTTATTACAACATATTCTAAATCCTTAAGCATTATAACAGCGTCCACTCATCTGGAAAGGCCTTCTATAAGATTTTGGAGTGCGTCTGTGGGAATTTTTGCCCATTCATCAAAAAGAACCTTTATGAGGTTAGACACTGATGCTGAAAGGGAGGGCCTGGTTCTCTGTTCTAGTTCAAGGTGTTTAATGGGGCTGAGGTCAGAGCTCTGTGTGGGCCAGGCAGTTTCTTTCACATAAAACTCATCCAACCATGCCTTTATGGCCCTTGCTTTGAGCACTGGGGCACCTGTGTTTGTGGGCATCCTTCTTCTTTTTCAGCTCCAATGATGGAATAGGAAACTTGTGCTGACCTCTAGAAGAACTGCAGCCTTGGTACATGGTACATGTGAGTGACTTGTACCATCATGTTTTAAGAATTTTATGTCAAAACGTACCATTAATATCAGTTCTGGTAACCTGGCATTCATCCAACCCAGAACTGTCCACTACTTCACAGTACAGTGGCGACATGCTTTACACCACTTAATCCCATCTGACTCTTGGGATTGTGCTTTGTGATGTAAGGCTTGCATGCAGCTGCTCAGGTACTGAAAAACCATGTTACGAAGCTCCCCAATGCATGTGTTTTTGTGCTGATGTTAATACCAGAGGAGGTTCTGAACTCTGCAGTCATTTAGTCAGCAGAATATTGACTTTTACGTACTATGTGCCTCAGCAATCAGCATGAGTGAGGATTTTTGGGAGGAAAGAAATTTCACAAAATGACTTCTTGCAACAGTGACATCTTATTACAGGACCACACTGAATTCACTGAGCTCTTTAGAAAAACTCATTCCTTCGGAAATGTTTTTAATGGGAGACTGAATGGAAAGGTGATTGATTTTATACACCTGCATCAGGACAGAATGAAAAAAAAAATACAGTTATTTAGAGCTGTGGCCCAGTACTGTTGTCCATATAATGTACCTCACCCCATCTCCACACAGCACCCCACCATGCTCTGTCTTGCTCTTAGTCCTACCTGGCCAACCATTTATAATATACTAGTAAAGCTGCAGACATAAAAAAAATAAAAATAAAAATAAAAAATTACATAATTATATATGTTGCTGTTGATAAGGAAGCTTAATTGGATGTTTTGGCTTTGTGTGGTTGAGATGTTCCTGTAGACGATGCATGTTCAAGATTTTAAATTTGAATGGGTTACCTGCTGAATAAGCTGATCCTAAAGAAACAAGATACAACTGAATGAACAAGACAGGATTGAATGTGGACAACAGGTGCAACTCCATATGCAAACAATTGGTTCTGTATGGCTCTGCCTCATTCAGAAAGGAGCTTCAAACATCCCTGACACCCAGATTTGCTTTCTGATAAGGCTTGGCTGTATAATGCGGAGTTTAAATCTTTGTGCACAATCATGCATGTTTGAAACTGAACTGAATTCTTTGAGGGCTGAGAGATAGAATCTCCCTTTCATCCCTGAGGGTGGGGGGCTGGGGGGGTCTTTTACCAGAGGCCTGACAGTTTAAGGGTTCTGCACAGTATCTTAGCTGTTCCTAGTACTGCACTCCTCTGGACAAAGACCTCTGAATCTGGAATCTGCTGGAGCCACTCTTCCAGTTTGTAGGTTACAGCTCCCAATGCTCCAACTACCACTGGGACCACTTTGGACTATATACCTTCTACATCTGTTTTAGTTGTTCCTTCAACCCTTGGTATTTCTTGATCTTCTCACACTCAGCTGGGATTGCTACATCTATTACAACTGCAGTTTTCTGTTCCTTGTCAACCACCACTATGTCTGGTCGGATGGTCAGCAGCTGTATATCTGTCCGGAACTTGGAAGACCCACAGGACCTTAGCCCTGTTGTTCTCAACCACATTTGGAGGTGTCTCCCATCGGGACTTGGGGACTTCTAATGGGTATGTGGCACAGATGGTCCTGTACACTATCCCAGCCACTTGGTTATGCCTCTCAGTGTACGCTGTCCCAGCTTGTAACTTACAGCCTGCTATAATAGTTTAGGGTATATAATTTAGGCTTATTAAGGTTTTTCCAAATTATGAAAATGATATTGTCCATTAGTTTTTCACATAGATGCCCCTTCATCAGGTAGGGGCCATTTAAAAGAGAGACTGCTTTCCCATGGAGATTTGACCACAATGAAATAAACCATATCTTCCCCTCTCATCGCAGTCTGTCTCGTCTCACTTGTACACTGCTGCTGTCATGTACAATTTGTCACTGTTCTGCCTCTGGGACACATGGGTCACTCCAGATGAGGCATGGTTATGAAGATGCTCCTTCAAAGTCCAAGCATTTCTTTAAAAGCAGGCCTGTTTTGCAGGGGAATGAAAAAATAATGGGGAAACTCTAAACTGATTGATAGTTTTAATGAACTGTTTTTAAGTGTTCATGTTGTCTTAATACTACTAATTCCTTGATTTTAACAATATATGTGCTATTGTCCCAAAACATATGGCCCTAATTGTATCCACAGTTTACCTAACAACTACTTTTCTTTTGTTTATATGCAGTAAGCTCTGATAAGAATAATTCTTGTTTCCGGTCTTTGAGCTAATCTAAATTAAACTGCACATATAAAATCAGAAACTATACAATGTCAATATGTCCACCTAATCTGTAGCAGTGTCACATTTACATGATGCATGGCTTTGGCTTTTGTGAAAGTTCTCATATGCAAAAGCTTCTGGCTTATGTATCTGTCTTTTCACCCATCCTTCTCTTCAGTGTATTTATCCATTCACCTCAAAATGCTTCAAATTTTTCTTTAAAAAAATTATTATTCCTGTTTAGTATTCGTTTCACTTGGCTGATATCAGCACAGCAGAGTTGTTGGAGCAAAGGATTGTTTTGATGTTTGGACCTTCAATTGGGAACATTGCCTGAAATGTACCGTTCATTAGCCAACTGAAAACCATTTCCTGGAATTAATGGGCTTCATTCACCACATGAATTCCAAGGCTCTCTAAAATTTCACTCAGTGTTTTCTATCTCTTTGTGTGAGTGTTTTGAGGTGTTGTATGTGAGAGTATGAGAGAGAGTATGAGTGAGTGCATGTGAAGCGATATTTGGGCTCAACTAATGCATATGGTTTGTGGTATTGCCTTTTAATAAAAATTGTTTACCACTGTGCTTTGCCATTAAGTGAGAGAGTAAGTCAGTGAAGCGAAATGCATGTTCACAGAGGAGAACATGAGGTTATAAAAGCATCAGTGAAACCTGCCATATTGTGCATCGACAGACATTTGTTTGGGTTTCAGTTAAGAGTTAATGCTTTGTCAAAAAAAAAAAAAACCTTTCTACTCCACTACCGATGAATCTCCAAAGACTGTAGCCAGCTTGTTTCAGATGCACTGCAGATGCTTGCCCTAGAAACACTCATGTTATGCATCAAATGCTATGTTTAAAACAGACTCACTGGACTACAATTGTAGCTTATGTGTCATCTATATGAGTCATAATCTCAAGGTGCGCTCCATTTTTTTTAATGAAAAGCCATTTTCAGAGGACTGTTAAAATAATAGACAGGGATATTTGAAGCTTGGCAGACTATGTATAGACTTGGAGCTAACTAAAGTTCACTAGCGAGGGTTGAGTTGTACGTCAGTAGTCAGGACCATTATAAAACAGTGCTGTTAACTCAGAGTATTATTATTACTCTGACACAAAATAGACACAACACCAGAACCACCAACATTTAATACAATGCCAGTAATGGATACATTGTGCTTTACCATGCAGGATCATGGACTGATCAAATTAAGGGATGTTTTAGCAGATACTTTACTGAAGATAATCTCAACTGAAAAATCTTTCTCGAACTTAAAAACAGTAGATGACAAGTCACTTTTGCCAAATTTACTGGTTGTACTACATCTTTTCAACCCAACCACAGGGGACCACAAACCAGTGTACTCCTAGTCTCAAGCTTGGGTAAATGGGGAGGGTTGCGTCAGAAAGGGTATCAGGTGTAAAATCTTTGCCAAATCAAATATGCAGATTCATAAGTGTATAAGTACAGAGAAGGTCAGAAGGAGTTGCACTGTGTCTTTGTGGATCTTGAGAAAGCATAGGGTGCCAAGAGAGGAACTGTGGGATTGTATGAGGAAGTCAGGAGTGGCAGAGAAGTATGTGAAGGTGGTGCAGGACATGTATGAGGACAGTGAGACAGTGGTGAGGTGTGCAGTAGGAGGGACAAATGGGTTCAAGGTGGGGGTGGGATTACATCAGGGATCAGCTCTGAGCCCCTTCTTGATTGTAATGGTGATGGACAGATTGACAGATGAGGTCAGG
>VUQH01085331.1:0-14643 GCA_015106775.1 Etroplus canarensis
CTGAATACTTATGACCATGTGATATTTCAGTTTTTCTTTTTTAATAAATTTGCAAAACTTTCTACATTTCTGGTTTTTTTCTGTCAAGATGGGGTGCTGAGTGTACATTAATGAGAAATAAAATGAACTTTTTTGATTTTGGCAAATAACTGCAATGACATAAAGAGTGAAAAATTTAAAGGGGTCTGAATACTTTCCGTACCCACTGTAGGTGTATCATCTTAAATACAATGGCAAAAATACAACAATGATGACTCTACTGGTGTCTCTAGCATTCCATGATATATGATGATAATTATTTTATTCTATTTTGCAGAGAATCTTAAGAACTGCTGGGAGAATAAAGTCTTGCTTAGCAGCCGCATGCAGAGAAGCAAGGCTGTAATGTCTGGAGTAATATCATTATTTATCACTTGGAAACCAAAATGAGGTAGACACACTGGCAGAGAGTTGAGAAAAAAATTCAGATTTGTTCAAGAGGGTTGCTGCACAGTTTACAAGTAGAGTGTGTGATTTCTGAAGCTGAGGAAGTATGTGTCCATCAACAGCTTGGTGTGTGTGTGTTTTAAATGCTTTCTATTTGTTGCTTTAAAAAAAGTGGATTGGAATGCCAGAAATACAGTACTCTATAATGTGCCAGTCCTTTTGGAGACCCAGGGGTAAACCTTCGACACACTGGAGAGATTGTGTCTCTTGGCTGCCTCAGGAACACCTATAAACCTGGAAGTGCTGGAGGAGGTGGCTGGGGAGAGATAAATCTGGTTCGACTTAGACTCTTGTTAGTCAAAATTAATTCATTATATACCATTGGTATTATTAGCTGGTGGTTGGTTGGTGACTGATTCAAGCAATCAGCTGGTCAATCTCAACATGTGCAATACTTCAGTGAGCTCTTGTTGACCAGGTTAATTGTGATCCCCAGGGAAAAAAGTCTGCAAAATTGCAAAGACTTTGAATATGCCATCATCTATAATACATAATATTATTAAAAGATTCTGAGAATCTGGAGACATCTTTCCACCCAAGGGAGACAGCCAAAAACCAAAATTAGATGCTGGTGATCTTCGTCCATCAGGCAGCACTACATTGCAAGCAGGCATCATTCTGTCATGGAAATCACTGCATGGGCTCAGGAACACTTCCAGAAATCAGTGTCTGTGAACACAGGCCACTATGCCATCCATAAATACAGGTTCAAGTCTGATCATGCAAAAAAGAAACCATATGTGAACATGATCTGGAAATGCTGCTGTCTTCTCTGAACCAAATGAACTAAGGCCAATTGGAAAACTGCTCTGTGGTCTGATGAGTCAAAATCAAAATTCTTCTTGAAAAGCATGGACGCTGCATCCTCTGGACTAAAGGACAGAATCCCATCTGGCTTTTTATTAGCAGTCAGTTCAAAGCCTGCATCTCTGAGTATAGGGGTGATTTAGTCCCTATAGTACTTCCTGGAAAGGCACCATCAATGCTGAAAGGTATATATAGGTTTTAGAGCAACAAATTCTTCCCACCAGACCATATCTTTTTCAGGGATGGCCTGACATCAATCAGCAAGACAATGCTAAACTGCATGCTGCAGCTATTATACCGACAAGGATTCGTAATTGAAGAGTCCAGGTGCTGGACTGGCTTGCCTGCAGTCCAGACCTTCCACCAACTGAAAATATTTTATGAAAAATATCACAAAGAAGACCCAGGACTTTTGAGCAACTAAAATCCTATATCAGGCAAGATTGGGACAACATTCCTATCCCACAGATCCAGCAGCTGGTGTCAAGTCCCAGATGTTTACTGACTGTTGTTAAAAGAAAAATGGATGCTGCACAATGGTAAACATGGCTATGTCCCAGCTTTTTTTTTAGATGTGTTGCTGCCATCAAATTCATGATGAGTTAATGTTTTTCATGAAACAGTAAAATGTCTCACTTTCAAAATTTGATATGTTTTCTGTGTTCTTTTGTAAATACAGTATGGGTTTATAAGATTTGCAAATTAATGCATTGTGTTTTTACTTAGATTTTATGCAGGGTCCCAACCGTTTTTGGAATTATGTACCTTCGGCTGCTCCCTTGTATTCTCTCCAAAGGGTTGGCACAGCAGATTAATCTGTATTGGTAATTTGGCAGAAGTTTTATGCCAGATGCCCATCCTGCCTTTCCATGGTGAGAGGGACTTTTGTCCCCACTTGAAATCGAACCAGAAACCTTTTGCTTGCAAGGTGTAAGGTGTAAACCTCTGAGAGTAAGATGTAATGTGCAGTACTTTCACATTATGTATTTCTGTGTAATGGTACTTTATATGTTTTAAATCTTTAGTTATTTGTTATTTTACAGATAAATTGAATTATTATAGTTTAAGCTACCCAGCAAAAGTAATCACAGACATCAACAGCTGCAACCCTAAAGTGATATAAACATCAATGAATCAATAATTATGATCCAATAGTATAATCTATATGATTCCCATTCTACTTTATGAGTATATTTACATTAGGTACTTTATATCAAATTCAGGGTTGCAGGGGGTGCTGGAGCCTATCCCAGCTGTCATAGGATAAAAGACAGGGTACACCCTGGACAGCTTGTCAGTCCATCACAGAGCCAACACAGAGAAACAGACAATCACTCACTCTCACATTCACACCTATGGTGAATTTAGAATCACCATTTACAAAACCTTTTGCATGTCTTTGGACTGTGGGAGGAAACCGGAGCACCCGGAGAGAACATGTAAACTCCACACAGAGGGGCCGAGGCTGGCCATGTGCTGGGTTCCTCCTGCTGTGAGGTGACAGTGTTAACCCCAGAATTGGATGAATTAATCAATCAATGAATTTTATATAGCTTTTGATTATATAACTTCTGTATTATGGCGCTACTTCAGTAGGATTTTAACTTTTACTGAAAAAGAAAACATAAATACTTTTTTCCACATTGCACAGCATGAAACATATGTTTACACTCTTGTGCAGCACCACTTATCCCAATAAATCTAAAACAGGACACAGCATTGAATATGCGTGTAAAAATCCTACTCAGTGTTTTCCACGCCAATTTTCAGCAGTGATTTTATTAAAGTGGCCCCACCCTGCCTTGTTCTTGGTCCTCCCATGTGCCTTCCAGTGTAAAAAGTTCAGAAACGCCCCTGTATACAAGCGGTACTGTAGAATAGACTGTCATAAAGAGATATTTAGTACTTTCCTCGTGTTCCTTATAATTGTGCAATCAAAACCTTTAATAAACAAAGTTATTTTAAAATGCTGGTTGTAATATAGTCCCTTAAAATGCTGTTTGATTAAGTTTGCTTTGCTCCTCTGTGGGTTAAATTTATTCCGGTTGTTCTTAGAGAATGCAGAATAAACAGTAAGTGACTCTTCTCATAACAGCAGGCATCGCAGAAAGCTTCTGTTTTTAATATGTCTGAAATGCAATGAGAGCGAAGTGGGAAAAACTACAAATCATAATTTTGCATGTTCAGTTATGATTGCTGCCTTTTCTGTGGAATCACAGGTCGTAAATCTCGGCTGCATGTTCAAGGAGATCTCAAAAACAAGCATGCAATGTATCAGTGGCACATCTTCCCTTTTGTTTGTGTTTCATCTGAAGTCCCACTGTTGCTCTTTGCTCTTGGAGGAGTGTGGAAAGTGAGGAGTGTCTGCGGTGCATGCTGAGTGATGACGATAGCCCAGATAACTAAACCCACCTACAGTTCATTTAAATGCCCGCGCACGGTCCTCTCCGAGCTCGTCACAGTGTCTCCCGTTGCTCTGTATTTATAAAGCGCCCGGGTGCGCGGAAAGGCACAAGCGTGCCTCGTCTCCAGAGAGGCAGAGCGCGTTGCTGCGACTTGGAGACGTCTTTGGATGAAAGACCCGTGAAGCCGCTGCTGAGGCAGAGACGCAGGAGCGCAGGAGTTTTATCCCAAGTTCACCACAGCAGGTCGTTGTGACGGCGACCTTTTCTCAGGGGTGAGTTTGATTTTTTTTTTTAACTTCACCATGCTCGGTTTATTCATATTTTTTCTGGTCTGTGTGGGGAAAAATTAGAATGCGCATTCCTCTGGTGGACGGAATGTCCTCCTGAAGTAGTCCGCAAACCACTTTTATTTGAAAATAATTTCCCTTACCAAATAGCAGCTTGTGTTGTGCAGCCTTTTGGTGTTGCTGTTGTTTTTCATTCCTGCCACTAAAAGTGTCGCCAGAACTTGTTGCTGAGAAAAACAAACACCAAATTCTCGATCTGTGCGAGCATCTTGCGCATTTTTGTCAAATGTACTCATTGAGGAGAGCTGTGCAAAATGACATGAATGTACAGTTTTTTTTACTTGCCCTTGCATTTTTTTTATAAAGCACTAAAGGTTATTTATAAGAAGATGTTTTATATACATTAAAGCAATGCATTTGGCGTGGTATCTTTCTTGAAGATTGGCAAGTGTTTTTTTTTTTCTTAGCAACACGCAGTTTCTCTTTTTGGGCTTCTCTTGACAACAGAAATCAGATATTCTTGTTCTCACAGCCACGGAGAGAGTGTTAAAAAATATGTGTTCTTTTTTGTTGCGTTAAAGGATTGGATTGTTTCAAATAAACTTGCAATTTGTTCGTTTTGTTTCTGGTACTAGCCGAGTGAGGACAGTTCCCAAAATAAATCTTACCTGTGTGTTTGGTCGACGCTTGGCCGGATAATCTGTTAATCCGCTAAAACAATGCTGTTCGGTCCATATTATCACCCTAACGGTATGTATTATGTGTAACCTTCATGTCCCCATCAGCAGGGCACTGAGGCATGAGGGCCATCCAGTTAGAACAATGCTACCTGGCGCTCGGTCAATTTATGGTATGTCTTTGGTGGCAACTTTATGTTTGTGTGCAACTTGTGAGTACAGCATAAACGCATAAAAACGCTTTCAGTGCTGTCACAGGCTCTGTTTACAACACACAACTGAAGAGTACCTAAAGAGAAAACAGCCTCTGACCTCCTTTTTATTTCAGCGCAAGAAGTACATGCTGTATGCAAAATATTAGTATAAGAATTATAGCCATGACTCTGTACACTGGGATGTACAAATTTCTCAATGAAAATCATCTGTTGCCACATGGTTTATAGCCTACGAAATATTTATCTGCTCGTTCTAGGTAATAGAAACGTAACCTAGTTAACATAGGTTGGACGACTCACTGTTGCCTAATAGATAATCATCTTAACCAAGCCAGACACGGCGGCAATCTCAAAAAAGATTTTAATCCTGATATTCAGAGCACATTTCCATCAATTTCCTCATCCGTTATTGGCAATTTCTTATCTTAGTGGGGTGCAGCTACAAAGGGTGAGGATTAAAGGGCCGCCCAGCCTATATAAGCCACTTCAGCACCCCAGGAGAGCTGAGCTAATATTTATGGATGATTGCCACTTTTCCCTAAAGCCATGAACTGAAGCCCTGACCCCTGGAATGTGTGGTTTCACCTATACGCAGTGGTTGTTTTGATAAAGTGGTTGAACCGAAAAAGGCTTGTGTACTTGAAACCAGTGCCAGAGCAAGTGCTTATTGTCATGAAGCCAGTGCCTCACATACTGAGGGAAGTTGGCGTTAAGATGCATTCTGTCAGTTGCATTCAGAATCCAGAAACCCCCTCTAGAATGTTGGACTAACCAAAACTGGAACGTGAAGACTGGCAGCTTTCAGATGTAGAGCTGACCTTGGTGCTGAATTATTTCTGCTATGCAGCAGCAGCGCCTGCCCTTTACTGTCTGCGTGGCAGGCGCACAAAGCAGCTTTACTTGTGTGTGTGTGTGTGTGTGTGTGTGTGTGTACTGTACATTTCCAGGCGTGATCACCCACGCGGCCAAATGTAACGATTTCAAAGGAAAACTGGTGCGGCTTTGCAACAAAGGAAGTAAAACAGCATTGTTGTAGCATCTGGAAAGCTGGGCCTTTTTTTTGTCTGTAAAGCTCATTTGAAGTGTGGAGAGAATTAAATCTTGTGGTGAAAGCATGCACTGAAGATGCAAAAGTAGTGTGTGTGTGTGTGTGTGTGTGTGTGTGTGTGTGTGTGTGTCGGGGGGAGGCGCATTGTGGCACGCGCTTTCTGATTGCGCTCATGCAAAGAAACGTGCAAATATAATTTGAATTCTATCACTACAATTTTCTAATATAACATATTACTACTGAAAAATTTACAGCTGCCTCTTAACAGTTTATTGAAACACTAATTGAATGAAAAGGGTTATAAACATAAACAAGACCGTATCTCTTATCTTAGCTGTATTTCTAAGGGTAACAGTAGCAATTTTACCATGCAAAAGTACTCCGAATTCAACACTAACACCAGTAAAGTCAGAATGTCCCCAGTAAATCATAGGAACTTATGTTATTAGATGTTATCATCACTGGAGCACCAACATGTTAACTGCTTAACTGTTTAACCTTAACATGTATCACATTTTGTAAACTTTTTCTTTTTTCTGTTTAAAATTGTCTACCTTCACTATTGTTTCACTGTCACTATCTGAAATGGTGTTGAGTAAGAGCATGAGGTAAATTTAAAAAAAAAATACCACAAAATTGTGCTCTTTCCTTGGTTAAATGTGCTGGGACATTTTACCATTGGACAATTCAAATATTGGCTTGCTAAGGAAGACTTTACAAAATGCAATTAGTCTTCTAATTTCATATAATTCATATCAGTATCTGCTGTTTAAACATTAGTGTCTGATATAATGTTTAGATCCTGTGATGCAGATCATATAAGTATGAGAGTGACCATTTGATCAGCTGGATAATAGGCTTTTCATGTGCATGGCAATATTTTCAATCTGTTGCTCAGTGGGACGCAATGACCTGTCTAACATTACCTTCTGAAAACACTCTGCTTTAATCACCCATATTCCCTTTCTGACTGATGTTAAATCAACACAGTGTAAACAAATCATGCTGTCATGATAATTTCCTCCAAAACTAATAGAACTTTTATCGCCCCCTCCTTCTTCTCTTTCTCTTGCTTTCCAGAAACATACCTGAGGACACACCAACATACACATTTACAAGCACACACGATAACACACACAGGCACAATGCAGGAGTCAGAGCCTACAGTGTGCCAGCTCCAGCCCAACATCATCTCAGTGCGCCTTTTTAAGAGGAAAGTTGGCGGTCTGGGCTTTCTGGTGAAGCAGAGAGTGTCCAAGCCACCTGTCATTGTGTCAGACCTCATTCGTGGTGGAGCAGCAGAGGAGTGCGGCCTGGTGCAGGTGGGCGATATTGTGCTGGCTGTCAACAACAAGCCCCTTGTGGACCTGTCCTATGAACGGGCTCTGGAGACACTGAAGAACGTGATGCCCGAGAGCCATGCCGTGCTCATCCTTCGGGGGCCCGAAGGCTTCACGACCCACCTGGAGACCACACTTTCCGGAGATGGCCGCCAGCGCACAGTGAGGGTCACACGCCCTGCATTCCCACTGTCAAAGTCCTATGAGCACTGGTCCCCTCTTAGTGCATTGAGCCCTGGGCAGCAGCAGCAGCAGGTCAACAAGGATAACCAGCTAAGGGCCATTGAGAACCTGTCCTCTCCATCTATCACCCAGTCCCTCCTGCAGAGGGGAAACATTCAGGGCCAGGACCCCCTGTTGATGAGAGATGGGGGCCGTGGAGCTCTCCTGTGCAATGGGCTGGAGGAAAACAATGAGCTACTAAAGGAGATTGAACCAGTGTTGCGCCTCATCAAAAACAGCAAAAAGGAGATCAATGGAGAAGGCCAAAGGAATGCTGGGAGAAGGGATGCTGAGATTCAAGTGGCCTGGTAATTTGTGATGTGATACTACCTTATTGATCCCTTAGTTAAAGTGTTTTTGTCCACCATGCTCTTCACAGCAAGGGTTGCAGTCAGAGCCCAGACAGAATTAGAATCAGGATGCAGTTCAAGGACTCTTAAAGATGGTGGTTATTGGCTGACACAAGAACTTGCACCTGGTCTTGTGATTGAAAGTATCCCTGTTCACTCTGCCACCCTGCAGTTTCTGAACCACCTGACGCATCTCTGTTAATTAGCTATAATAGACAGGCTCTCATTCAGCTAATATGACTCAGCTTACAGTGCCAAGTAATTACTGTCTGCCTGCTGGTCTCTAGCAAGCCTCACTTAAAATAAAATTGCTCACAACATTTGTCAGGACCATTTCAGTTGATATTCTTCAACTGCTGAAGCAGCGGCTATTTGTAGGCTCATATAAACATCTTTAAACAGTTTTCCAGTTTATCAGACTTTTTAAAAATAAAGTTATGTCTTATTGTTTGCTTTTAAGATTTTTTCCTATTTGAAAATGGTTTATTTTTACAAAACAAACAAACAAATAAAAAAGGCATTTTGCAATCTGTTTGAATTGAGACTGTTTTGCACAGTATAGACAGTAAGTATTTTTCGGTATGCAAGTTCTTCATTAGTAATAGATGCTACTTCCTATGTTATTGTGACATCAAAGATCTCATTTAGCTTTAAGTAACAAAAAACTTTTTTTTCAAAAAAGGTTTTCATTATTTATCAGTTTTCTAAGTCAGCCAAGCTTCTTTCAAAGAGCCCCTCTTGGGTACAGAGGTCAGGCTAAACAGTATTTCTGCAAAAAGCTAGCTAACAAATGTGAAACTGGTAGCCATTTTTTTATTTAACATTTCTCCTTTTGATATTATTATTTACTGAGGGAGACTTGCTTGTAGTTAAGTTTTCAGTCTGGAAGAGTTTTTCACAAGGCTTCTAAGCCAGGGCCAATATTCCCTCTTCGTGTCTGTCTAAATGGTCTGCACAGTGTACTGTTATTGGCGTCTCAGTTATCTGCCATTGTACTCCCACAACCAATTGAAATCAAATTGAGGCTACAGTCTCCTTGAATCAATATCTCATTCTTGACCAACTCATGCACATCCTCCTCTCTTTCATAAATACCCTTTGAGTGATTCATTGCTTTCTCGGAAGACACATGCTCTAAAAAACAAAACAAAACAGAAAAACCTCAAAGCATAAACAGTAAAGTCTAAAGGCTTAAATGGCCTTACCAAATGTGGCCACCTGTACTCTCAGAAAAAGGGATTTAAATACATTTGATTTTACATGCTGGCATTTGCTCAGTACTGGCAAGAGTTAGATTGCTTAATTTTATTTTCCATCTTTCTAAAGTGAAACTGAAGAGAAAGGTTACAGTTATGAGAATAGTCCAATATATTTGTTATCTGGGGTAATTTTTTGCAATAGCATCGCAAATGCTGCCTATTTGCGAGGAAAATAAATGCACATTATAACTAATATTGCTTGTTTTCAGAGAAGAAATTACAGTTTCACAATTAAACATGAGGCTGATTCAGAGTAAACGACAAAAGAGGCATGTAACTTCTGTTATTGTTTCTGTATATTTGAACTCCCCATCTGAATGGTAGGGATGAATATGCTCTTGTAAAATGTGGCAATAAAGAGATATGGTGTGACAGGGAGTGTGAAAGGGAGAAAGGATGCCTGTGAGGATTTACAATTAGCATGGACACGTGCTTATGGGAGTGGGGAGGGGGAGTGTGAAAGAAAATAGGAGGCAAAATGTGTGTGGGCGTTTTCGATTGGAGAAATGCAAACTTGAAATCACACCGAGATGAGTTGGACATATTTAGTCATATCTCGAATGGTTTGCAACAGAGGCAGCTCAGGGATCTCCCTTCCCCCATTCTCATTCAATCTCTTAGGATTAGATAGTTACAGCTCAGAGTGAGATCTCTCACTGTTCATGTCTTTCTTTTTATCTCTAGTGAATAACAGCTGTTTGTATTGTAAGGCTATTTATTCAAAGAAAGACGGATATCCAGTCAGTCATCTTGAGTCACTATTTGTTTATGAGATACATAATATTATATATTATTATATTATTATTATATAATACATTATATCTCATTTAAGAATCAAGAAAACACTTAAAATTTGTCTTTTCCTATCAATCTACATGCACAGTTTCCTGGGTGAACAATTACAAAATGAACAAGGAGTGCAGAGGCAAGGAAAGTGAAGGTGATATTTTTTCTTGATCTGCAGAGATGACAAGCCTTCAAAGTATGTTTGGATCCAATTAATTTGAGCTTATAAACCTTGCTTTGACAAGTCAAGATAGAAAGCAACATATAAAGTAAAGGAAATCATAAAAAAAACCCATCAATAAACCATTTGGAATTAACTTCAACATCATTCACTGGCCTAGTAGTCAGGTAAAAGTGTCCAACTGTAACACTAAAACATGCTGGTCTCTATGCACCCACTATGTTCTGAACAGAGAAAACCCCTATGTGGGTGTACAGAGCTTTTAGAAATTGCGCTGGGTTTTCTGATTTAACAGCATTTTGGAGAGTGCACAAATCCATATATTTATGTATAAAAAGGGTAGGAAGTATGCTTGCTTACTGCATGTATGTTTTGGTTGGAGTTTTAAATTGAATCGAAAGATTAGTTTGCACCAGATGTGAGTTCACACACCTGACAGAAAATTACATCTGACTTCTAGGGACCTTGGCGTGGGAAATGGCACGTCCCCACAGCTGGTGCCAGATAATGACAGAATGCTGGAAAACATGCCGGTGGGGCTTAACAACGCTGACACTGACAAGGTAAAGTGAAACAAATTCTCAGCCCTTGAAATTATTCAGAGTGAAAGAAAGCAGGTGTAAGCATAATTTGTTCATCTATACTCTGCCAGATCAATAACTTGAAGGAACAGTTTTTTGTGTTTGTGTGCATGTACTGTATGTGCAAGGCTTCCTCTGCAGGCTTGCTTAGCTCAACTATATAATGCATTTGAATCTGTGGCCGCCTTGACGGTTCTATAGCCTCAAACAATAATTCACACTATTTCATGCTTTCATGCATTCACAAACTGAGCATGCACATCCATGTTGCTTCTTTCCATGTAGTATTAAAGCCTTTGCTTAAGATCCTATCACCTAGGCATTAAATCTACCCACCATCAAGCTGGTGCAGCATTAAATCCAGCTCATGCCTTCAACACAGAAGGATCTAGTCAAATGCTGGGGATAGGGATAGTAATCTGCACATGGTCCATGTTATCCTACTTTGAAGTCGCTCAAGGCCCCATCAATGGGGCCGGATGGCTTAATGAATGTGTGCAGCTGCTGATCCGTCTCTCGCTATCAAATGTGGCCCCTTTTAAATTGATCCAGCCTCTTAGACCTCCAGATAAGAGAGTGTTAATGTGCACGCTTGAGAGAATGTATGTGAGAGGGTTGGAAAGGAGGAGGGAGGGGAGATGTGGATGATGCTTGACAGCATTTAAAGTGGATATGTATCCATAACGTAGTTAAAAGCTATATGTCTTTCATTGTAATATGCAGTTGTTCAGACTGAGGAAACCTATCTGCCTGTGAGAACGTGTGTTCGGAAATTGGAATCAACGTGTGTCCAGTATATGCGTATGCACTGACTCATGCAGCAAGAACTTCCCCTGCAGGTGTTTAGCTAGACACTGATACTAACTTTGATGGCTCACTGCTAAGTGTTTAATTTGACAGACTCAAGTCCAACACTAAGTTCATTAATAAACACAAGTTAAATGGTTTCAGAAAATGAGAGTGATTTTTTTTTTAACTACAAAGATTTCAAGTGTCACACTGATGCCCTGCAAATTAGTTTTCTCACTTTAGTGAAGGATTGTCCAAGTGCCTCTAGTTTGAGCTTCTGCTACTGCATAATCTAATGTGTAATAAGCTTATTGCAAAGGAAAGGTTGTAGAATGTTCTGTCAAATTCCACCAACCAGTGAGTTCTTCAGACCCCACCTTTGATAATCCACTGAAAGCAGAAAATATTTTTGTACACTATAGTTTATTCGTCACTGAAGACAGTGTCACTTGTCAAATAAGAAATCTACTCTTCAAAATCATGACCAAACTGTATAAATATTTAACAAATAACAACTCATTCCATTTCTCAAGCAGTCACTTTCTTTTTCTTATGTTTCTCTTTTCCCATCTACATCTGCCCTGTGCTCATCATCTCAATTTCCCATCAGAAGTTTTAAATGGAGTGGATGAGGAACTTTTGCTGCATTACTGAATTTACCAGAAAGAGTTTGGTGATTAGACTCCATTATGAAATTATCTTCATCAGATTAGCTTTAATTATCTTCATTTCTAGCACCATGGATCCTCCTTTTGATGCATCCACACCTTATTTTTAATACTGAGGTTTCATGATGCATAATAGGATTTAAAATGGCAAGAGTCTGTGTGTAGTCCAGAATCTTCCATCAGTAATATACTTAACATGGGGAGGATTCAGCCATTTAAACAGATGTGACATACAATATGCACGAGTTAATGCAGTCTGACATTCTGCATCAGTTTATTTACACATTTTATGTGGCTTGTAGTGCCACATACTACATACTATTGTAGTACAGTTTTAATGGTAGGAGATGTACTATTCAAAATACTTGCAATGTTGACAATATTATCAGTTTTGAAGACTGAAATATCGACTGTTGCTGGCTGATTCTACCAGCAAACAGCTAGCCAATCCATGGATTGGATAAAAATACAGCTTAAAGCTATGTTTTTTTTGTTGTTGTTTGTTTAACATCTCCAAATCCAACAAAGACTCAGACAGAGCCACATCAGATTTTTACCATATGGAAAATAAATGCATAAAACTTTTTCTCTCCCCTCTAATAATAAGTGCTTATGTATTGTAAATACATTTTATTATTCATGAAAGTGATGCCTTTCACATTTTCTCATACAAAAATGGGAAATAATGTGGCTTTCATGATTAAAATCATAGTGTCAGATAAAAACCTCATGGGATATAAAATACATATAGAACATGTTTTCAGAATTAGAATCAGAATACTTTATTAATCCCCGGGGGGAAATTACTTCCCTGTCTGTATAGTTCATTACAATCAAGGTTGTTTTACCTCCTGCAAAAATGTAATTCTGTCCACTCGTCTCCATAGAAATCTCTGAATCTCTATGACATAGTTTGAGAAGCTCCCTCTCTAAACTATCTTGGATGTTTCAACTTTTTATTGCTTTAATAAATCTGACTTTTTTCACAAGACTTTAAAAAAAAAAAGCTTTTGTCTTTTCAAAGTGAAAACAGGATTTTACAAACTAATATCAATTAATTAAAAATAGATAAGGTAAAATAAATGTTTGCATAAATGTTCACCCCCTTTAGGTCAGTGTTTAGTAGATGCACCTTTGGCTGGAATCACAGCACTAAGTCTGTGTGGATATGTCTCAGACAGGCTGGCACATCTGGACACTGCACTTTTTCTCTATTCTTCTTTGCAAAACAGCTGAAGCTCTGTTGGGTTGCTCGAGGATCCCGTGTGAACAGCTCCTTTCAAGTCCAGCCACAAATTCTCAACTGGATTGAGATCTGGGCTTTGACGTGGCCAATTCAGAACATTCACTTTGTTGTCTTTGAACTATTTCTGTGTAGCTTTTACTGTGGTCATTGTGTTGCTGGAAATACATCTTCTCCCAAGCCAGATTTCTCTTGCAGACTGAGTCAGATCATCCTCTGGGATTTGGTGATATTTTTCTGCATTCATGCCTCCCTCTACATGTAACTTTACAAGCCTTCCAGCATCCCCAGAGCATGTTGCTGCCACCACCATGCTTCACAGTGGAAATGGTGTGTTTGTGATGATGTGCAGTGTTTGGTGTTCACCAAACATAGCGTCTAGTCTGATGGCCAAAAAGTTAATTTTCTGTCTCATCAGACCAAAGAACCTTCTTTCAATTGACCTTGGAGTCGCCCACATGCCTTTGGGCGAATTCCAGGACTGATTTCATATGAACTGTTTTCAACAGTGGCTTTTTCTTTGCCACTCCCCCATACAGCTTCGAATAGTGAAGAACCAGGGCAATAGTTATTGTATGTACAGTCTCTCCCATCTAAGCCACTGAAATTTTTAACTCCTTCAGAATGGTCGTAGGTGCCTTGGTGGCCTCCCTCACCAGTCTTCTTCTTGCCCGGTCACTCAGTTTGTGAGGACAGCCAGCTCTAGGCTGATTTACACAAGTGCCATACTCCTTTCATTTCTAACGATAAAGTTGACTGAACTTCGTGGTATGTCCAGTGAGTTGGAAATCTTTCTGTAGCTATCACTGACATATGCTTTTCAGTGTTCTTTTGTCTTCATGTTGCAATTGTAGCAGGAATACTGATGAATCAGAGACTGGACCTTCCTGACACCTCCTTTAAAGGTCAGTCCCTTTAAAGGAGATGAATATTTATGCAAACATTTATTTTACACTATATATTTTTAACTAATTGAAATTAGTTTGTAAAACTCTGTTTTCACTTTGACATAACAGAAACTTTTTTGGAAATGCTATTCAAAACAGTCAAATTATATTGACTATGATTTCATTTATTAAAGTAATAAAGGATGAAAAACCAGCCACAGGGGCCCACAAGCTAGTGTAGTCCTAGTGCTGGTCCCAAGCCCGGGTAAATGGTGAGGGTTGCGTCAGGAAGGGCATCCGGCGTAAAAACTTTGCCAAATCAAATATGCAGATTCATAACACGACTTCCATACCGGATCGGTCGCGGCCCAGGTTAACAACGACCGCCTCCGGTGCCATTAGCCAACAGGGT